>CM061046.1:77608284-77618284 GCA_030762985.1 Adelphocoris suturalis
GCGTGTATCGCATGTGCGCGTGTATTGTGTGTATTGCGTGTATTGTGTGTATTGCGTGTATCACGTGTATCGCGTGTATCGCGTGTATCGCGTGTATCGCGTGTATCGCGTGTATCGCGTGTATCGCGTGTATTGCGTGTATTGCGTGTATTGCGTGTATTGCGTGTATTGCGTGTATTGCGTGTATTGCGTGTATAGCGTGTATAGCGTGTATTGCGTGTATAGCGTGTATTGCGTGTATTGCGTGTATTGCGTGTGTTGCGTGTATAGCGTGTATCGCGTGATTCGCGTGCTTCGTGTGCATCGCGTGCATCGCGTGCATCGCGTGCATCACGTGCATCGCGTGCATCACGTGCATCGCGTGCGTGCGTGCGTGCGTGCGCGTGCGCGACGCGCACGCGCGTGTGTTTGTGTGTGTGTGTTTGTGTGTTTGTGGGTTTGTGTGTTTGTGTGTGCGTGTGCGCGTGCGCGCGTGCGTGTGTGTGTGTGTGTGTTTTATTTCGTCGGTAGTCTTCCGCCACTTCCAAAAGGTTCTGGCATCTTGCCTCCAAGTGGCTGGTGTCATAGGTGACGTCCAGAGAGCATTTCGGCCAGCGGATGGCACAGCGGAGAATCTAACAGTTCTCCAAACTGTCATTTTGCTGGCCCGTATCAAGAAACGGCAGCTCCATCTTGCCGCTCTGGACGTCGCTAAGGCCTTTGACACAGTTAGCCTCTTTGCCCTGACCGGTTGTCTTCGTGGTGTCGGGGCACCTGCTCGTTTAATTGAGTATGTTGCCTGTCTGTACCACGAAGGCACGAGGTGAGATATCAGGGGATTTGTTATTGGGCGCGGGTTACGCCAGGGGGATCCTCTGTCCCCACTCCTCTTCAACCTGGTCGTGGATACGGCCTTGGGTAAGGTGCCAGCTGAAATAGGGTTTGATCTCGCCCCTGGGGTGCGAAGTAGGTGCATTGGCTTTTGCTGATGATGTCATCCTGCTCGCAGAAACCCGTGAGGGCTTGCAGATCTCCCTCAATGCATTTGCTGAGCAGCTAGCCAGGTGTGGTTTGGTGGTCAACCCACCGAATGGCGTTGAGAGGCACACACTTTTAAAAACTGTTCTTGGATGAGGTAGGAAAAGAAACTGATAAAGTCTGCTTCATTGGGGAGTAGAATGCAGACAATCCGCCAGAGTGCACTGGCAGCACCAGGAAATTCATGTATCCTTACGTTTCTGTGATTCTCTTGATCCATGAAGTGGTGTGCTTTGTTGATTCTAGCAGTTTAGAGACACTTGCATCACATTCACAACTCCAACTTAATTGATTAGGGAATTTATGAATTATTAGGATCAACCTGGCTTTAGATACTTGTGACAAATAAATATGAATAAAGCAGGGTACCAGTAGATGAAATGAATTTATGATGGTAACCCTGGGTGTTTTCCAAACGATGCGATCTGATTGGTTGATACACAATCGAGCTTCAAGGCAAGACGACAATGGCAGTCTTTGAATTGAGCCGGGAGCTTTTCTGTTATCACAAGTTCAGAATATTAATTTTGCCGGTTGAGTTTCATGCATCTAGTGGAAAGTGAGTTGATTTCATCAAAATACGTACAATTAGTGGGTGAAAAGAGTGATGGTAACAAGAAAAACAAGCAAGAACAAAGTTAATATGATCATCAAACATGTATAACAACAACAGGTTAGTTGAAAAGTAAACAAATGCTAAAAATAAGTACTAGGTAGGAAAAGTGGTGTAAAATTCGAAAATCCAAACAAAAGTATAGTATGCTTATTTTCCACGACAAATAAACTGAAAGAGAATAACAAACTTTTAATCTTCAATTACTAATATTAAAAGTTCCAGTCATGCAGCATAATCGTATGAGCGAATGTTCGTAAATTATCGTATTGTATAATGTCAAATTGTTTTGAAATTTGTGCTTTTTGAGTGCAAGAAATTTTTAACTATTCATTATATGGTAGAAAACGTATTCTAAAATAATAATGTCCTATTCAAATAAAGGTTTTGAATTTTTAGCTTTTTGCAGTTTTTATTGAGTTTTTAGCAAATTTAATTTTTATTTTGTACATCAAATTTGAATGTTCTATTTTGAAGCTGATAAACTTTATTTGAGCAATGTCCGTCCGCCGTCCGGGCCATAAAAGGCCTTAGAATTGACTTTAAAAATCCGTTCTTTCGTACATAGACTCCACTTGGGGTCCTAACTTCTCGCCAGCTCGATCGCTCCACACCCATGGGTGCTATGAGCCAAAAATAAGTGAAAAAGTGTGTTTTTCGAGGCATGAATATATGTTTTTTTCTAGGTCATATTTGTGTGTTAATACCAATGCTTTGCGTACGCATATTTAATAACATATCCTCTCGACTTTTCGTACGTACATAGATATTGATATTATTAAGGCAATAACTATTTGAATAGATAGGAGCTCAAATCGAGAAGTATAAACATGCGTATATAATTATAGAAGTATAGGTTGTGGCAACTCGAAATAGGACACGCCGAGGAGTCTGGACGGGCCTTATGACGTACGCAAGCCAAATAAAACTACGATCATACTCAATTGAAAAAATAATAAACCTTTGTGAAATAATTTGCAGCGTTTTTATATTTATATAAATACATAGAAACTCACAAGCTGCTAGTTTACCATTAGAAACGTATTGTACCTTTGGTATTGAGGAAACATTGTACCTATTTTGTGATGAAACATCTGGTGACATTTTCAACTTTTTCTTTATGAATACTCATATTAATTTAAAATTTGGATTAATAAAACTAAATTCAAATACTCAATCTATTTATAAAATGTTGAAATAAATGGTTCTTTGGTACACGGAATCAATTATTGCATAAGAACTGCTGTGTTAATCATAGGGTGTCAATCACAGATGTAACCAAACTTATTAAAACAACTATGAAGCACCAATCTTCGGTTGTTGTGTGAAAAAACACACTAGTTTCCTTACATATTGGAAAGCAATTAGAAATATACTTAATTTCGCATTGAAAAAAGAAAACATTGTAGTTTCTTGGCGATTTGTTGACAGTACACTAACAGAAAATCAGAAACGCTTGCATACTAGTCTGCAACACATTGGGACATTTTATGTCTTTAGTTGCAGACTCGTATGTGTTGCAGACTCGTATGCAAGCTCTGAGAGCCATTCATCTGATCCGGACCCTGGGCATCGTCCAGTAAATGTCCTAAAGAGGCTACATTCGAAATTATAGCTTCCTAGAGTGTAAAGCATAGAAATTAGCTTTAAGAGCCACTCATCTGATCCGGACCCTGGACATCGTCAAGTAAATGTCCTAAAGAGGCTACGTACGAAATTACAGCTTCCTAGAGTGTAAAGCATAGAAATCAGCTTTAAGAGCCACTCATCTGATCCGGACCCTGGGCATCGTCAAGTAAATGTCCTAAAGAGGCTACATACGAAATTATAGCTTTATACAGTGTAAAATATAGGAATTCCTATTAAAATTATTTAACCACCGCTTCACAAATCAAACCGTTCTCGCAGTATTCGGATAACCTGCTATGAATCAAATCATCGAAACACCAGCTCAATGAAATCATCAGAAATCAACAAGCGGTTGCAATCATGTTTACAATATCAATTATTGAAAATGATCATCTGAGTGTACACAATTAGTCAAATAACCATGCTCATAACTCACCTTGTTGGCCACGCACTTCGCAGTAGTTAATATAATATGGTTGGATAAATCGAGAGCTTTCGAACGAATGGTCAACGAATTTTGTGGGATGAAAAACGACGAAGTACCATTTCCCTAGCAACGAATCGGTTGTAAGCGGAAATCATCAGAAAACCAACCGTAACGCTTTTCGTTTATGTGCCAAATTAAAGACAAAGTGTCAAAATTTGGTAGTCAAATACTGGGTCAAAAAATTGATTCCGAAAAAACGAATTTATGATACTTTGTGGCTTGAATTAGCGATTTTTTCAATATCGAGCAATTTGAAGACATCCGAATGCAGCAATAGATGTATGATTCAAGTTTGAACAAACGAAAAAACACTACTTAATTGCTTGTCAAAGTCAAAATTTCTCTTAAGGTGTCAACCACCCTAGTGGTTTTCCAATAGGTACTCATTTTCTAATTTCGATAATAATTATTTACAACTGCTTTCGTTCTATAGTAACTGGACTCTTGATCAATCACTTGCAAGACAGATTTTGTAAATCATATTATCACTTGTTAATCAGCTTACATTATTGTGGATGTCGTTAAGTAAGGAACTGCTTCCTGCATAGGATTTTACGTCGCCCTTCGTTTTACTCTGAACTCAGTCAGGGGAGATATGGTAAAAATAAATGTACGGCAACCGTAAACGTCACTTCGAATTATTCTCTGGTCATAACTTCTTAACGTCACGGAGGAGAACGAGAAGGAAACATAAACGGTTATTACTCATAAGGTTGAAGCGTGCTAAGGGATGGTGATGCCCATTCCGGAGATTTATAAGACGTGCGATCCTCCAAGTGGGCAGAAGAAGCGATCAGCGTAATAAAGTTTGTCTGGGGAAAAGGGGGTCGTTAGTGAGGGGTTTATTCTATACGTAATGCAAGAACGTGGTGTTATGTAGCAGTCATGGCACAGTGGAAGACCGTCTCTCTAGTTTTTTCTTTCCTCTTTTCCTCGCCGATACAACGCGCCGCTATTGGTAATAAATAACTGTGAACATGGCACTGAACATGACCATCTGGTTGTTCAATGGAACATTCCTATTTTGTGTCCCATCCAGTTCAGTAGATCGGCTAACGTCCCCTCGATAGATTTCTATAAGCAGCAAAAACAGTAAAATACATATTGGGCGGGCTGTTGAGAAGCACCGTGAATACTCGAGCGCATAACTCAGCATAAGGTTTCAAAATATATACAGGTTGTCCCCAAAAAACGTCCCGCGCCTGCTAAAATCGCTAATAAAGGGTACACAAAAAATTGCATTTATTTATTTATTTCAGCCTTAATGTTTTTCTCTAAGGATCTCAAAAAAGACAAAATTTCACATTGCGCAATTGCCATCAACTTCGTTATTTTATATGGGAACCCCCATTTTGGTTTATTATTTCCAATAATAAGCCTATGTGATCGTGTAGCAAACAATTTTTATAACCCCCCCTCAAACTTTGTCACTTTACGTTTCAAGGTGCGTAGAATCCAAATTTGAAATGTCCGTCCGCCGTCCGCCGTTCGCTGTCCGCCGTTCGCCGTTCGCCGTCCGCCGTCCGCCGTCCGGGGCCATAAAAGACCTAAGAATTGACTTAAAAAACCCGTTCTTTCGCACATAGACTCCATTTGGGGTCTAGTTGGTCCTAACGTTTAACCATCTCGATCGCTTTACTCGCACCCACGCCTTGGGGGGGGGAGAGGGTGGGCGAGAGAGAGTTAGAGGGAGGGCGAGGCGGAGGGAGTGAAAGGGGAAGGGGGGGGGGGGAAGAGGGAAGGGAGGGGAGGGAAGGCGAGAGAGAGAGAGAGAGTGTGTGATGAAATTAATTCCAATTAGAAGAGATTGTTTATGAGTATGAAAATACTCATAATTCTATTCTACGCTTTATGATATAAAGCTTCGCTTCCTTCGGGCGTCCCTAGACGGCCCATTTATTATTATTTTTTTCCTCAACTTTACTATAAAGCGGAAAATTATGGGGTCCTGGAGCTGTAATGCAGTGAACGAGTGAACCAAATATTGGAAGCACGAAGGAAGCTAATACTAGGTACTAGTTACCTATAATACTAGGTATTTCGATACCTAGTAAATATACTATAAGTGAGGCTAAATAATTACGGTTAGTTTTCTACGTAGAAGGTCTGTATGATACAGAAATAATAAACCTTTGTGAAATAATTTGCAGCGTTTTTTATTGGAAATTTGAAATCTACGAGATATTTCATAAAAAAAACGCAGCAAATTATTTCACAAAGGTTTATTATTTTTTCAATTGAGTATGATCATAGTTTTAGTTGGCTAGCGTACGTCATAAGGCCCGTCCAGACTCCTCGGCGTATCCTATTTCGAGTTGCCACAACCTATACTTCTATAATTATATACGCATGTTTATATTTCTCGATTTGAGCTCCAATCTATTCAAATAGTTATTGCCTTAATAATATCATTATCTAAGCACGTACGAAAAGTCGAGAGGATATGTTATTAAATATGCGTAGGAAAAGCTTTGGTATTAACACACAAATATGACCTTGAAAAAAACATATATTCATGCCTCGAAGGAACGCCGGCGCCGTACCCACCACAAGGTGCCGCGGCGCCGGCGCCTCCTCTCACTCCACCCCCCCCCCCCCCCTCACCACCCACCGTGACCCCCTGCCAAGCGTGCCAGGCGTGCGCGCGTAGAAAAACACAATTTTTCGCCCGTTTTTGGCCCATAGCATCTATGCGAGTAAAGCGATCGGGATGGTTAAACGTTAGGACCAACTAGGCCTCAAATGGAGTCTATGTGCGAAAGAACGGGTTTTTTAAGATAATTCTTAGGCCTTTTATGACGGCGGACGGCGGACGGACATTTCAAATTTGGATTCTACGCACCTTGAAACGTAAAGTGACAAAGTTTGAGGGGGGGTTATAAAAATTTTTTGCTACACGATCACATAGGCTTATTATTGGAAATAATAAACCAAAATTAGTATCACGCAATTTTTTAAGTGCGCGCAAATGAGCGCGACTCCGCTCCAAAAGTTCAACAAATGTGAAATACTGAGTTTTTGAAGATAGGTACTCGATTGCCTCATGTGGAACATGATTTTGGACTATTTTTGTGTGCTAAACCTCGTAATGATTTTCATTTATTGATATTTGCAACACT
Source organism: Adelphocoris suturalis (assembly GCA_030762985.1). NCBI lineage: Eukaryota > Metazoa > Arthropoda > Insecta > Hemiptera > Miridae > Adelphocoris > Adelphocoris suturalis. The sequence continues at coordinate 77,615,150 of CM061046.1, forward strand.
GACTTGGGAAAACACCGAAAAATTGACCAGAATTGCACTTTTCTTTTCATTTTCACAAACCGTACTAAATGTAGGTTTTTCGGTGTTATCTCAAATTGGTGTTGCAAATATCAATAAATGAACATCATTACGAGGTTCAGCAGGGACAAATACTCCAAAATCATGCATTACTTGCGGCATTAAGTATCTTCAAAAACTCTTTTTTTTTACTTTTTTTTTTTTTTAATTTATTTATTTTGGCATTAATGGAGCACATTTTACAGCCATATTTTAAACTTAGGCTTCGAAACTAAACTGATACATTACATTCATAAAAATATTTAAGTACAGCTTTGTAAATATTTATGTTATTTTTCCTAATTACAGATAAGTAATTGAAAGGTTGACAAATTAACTTATTATTAATGATATAATCAAATAAAATGTCTCTATTGCAATAGAATAAGGGACACTCCATTATCACGTGTTCCAGTGATCCATTCTCCAGTTCTCAGAACCTTCATTGTGGTGTGATTTCGGCGTGGATACGGTGCAGGTACGCTTCACAAACTCCATGATTTGTACGTAATCAAACGATGGTTCTGCATAACGCTTTGTGGACGGACTGCACAACAAACCAGGGACGCTTGGGGACTTGGGGCTGAATAATCTTATAGAATGATCTGCAGGTCGAACTTTTACAGTCGTTTTCCCACTTTTTCCAATATATCGCTTTGATACTTGGATAAAAGTCAGATACTGGTAGACCAGGGAGAAGTAGAATTCCATGCATGGCTCCGTCTTTAGCTAAATTATTGGCTCTTTCAATCCCATCTATTCCAATGTGCCCTTTTATCCACAGGAACTGGAGTGTATTGCCTCTCCTCTCACACTGACTGGCGTAGGCTAGGATTTGGACTGCTACGACTGCTAGGACTAGGACTGCTATAGTCAAAAACTCAGTATTTCACATTTATTGCACTTTTGGAGCGGAATTGCGCCCGTTTGAGTGCACTTAAAAAATCGAGTGATGTGTCATTTCTTCATGAAATTGCCCGCAGAATTCAAATCTGCAATAAAAAAATGGGGATTTGAAATAACGAATTTGATATCAATTGAGCACATTTGCGCACGTGCACAATGCGCAATTTTGTGATTTTTGAGATCTTTACAAAAAACATTACGATTGAACAAACAATTTTTTTACCCAATATTAACGATGTTAGCAGAGGGGGGCGGGGGTGGGGGGATGTTGTTGGCGACACCCTGTATAGGGTGACAACACTTTTGGTTAAAAACCTTCTGGGAATCGATTTTACAACTAATTTCCAACTAAGAGATTTGAAAGATTTTCATACGTTTTTTCCTTTTAGGCAATTTCCCTTTCAAGACTTTTAAATAGTCATAAATCCTCTTTGGTTCACAATAAAATAAAAAAATGCGCACTGCTGAAAAGAGCCTACATTCCCTTTCAGAATAGTAACCATTTGTGAAGTTTAAGCTTATTTAATGGTGAAAATATAGGTACAGAATGAAGATTAATTCGGAGAGATCTGCAAGTTTTACCATTCGTTTCTGCGTGAAAAGTTACGTGAAAACCGATCTCAAATTAGTTGGATCATAGAGGGTAGTTTATCAAGAAAACCCTCAATCTCTTTTGGAAAAAAAGAATTTTTTTGACATTAAAACATAACGTTTTCTCCTAATCGGCAAAGTAGAAGAAAGTAATATTGACTATACCGGTGGAAAACTGAAAATTTGGGAAAGTCTTTTCTGTTACGAACACGGGAAAAATAATTTCCCGAAGAATCCCTTTGAAAAATGTAGAGGTTTCGTAAAAATGATAAATTTTATCCCCATTAAATGGCCTATAAAAGAATAATCATCATCATAAAAGAGTAATAGTATAAATTTTACACACTTTTCAACGGCGCCGGCGTGCTTTTTTTATATTTTACAATGAACCTAAGAGAAGTCTTATAACATCATCAGAAAGTGTTTTCAAGAAAACGTCAAGGGGTACTTTTTGTTGGAAATTAGCTGTGGTATCGAACCCCAGCCGGTGGTATACAAACAAGTTAGACATCCTGTGTATTTGCAATCTAAGATTCTGGTATCTTTTCGTAGGCCACCCACGAGTTTTTGAACATGTTATTTGAATCCTGCCGTTTGAAAAAAATAAAAAAAAATAATAAATAAATAAAAGGTAAAAATGAATATTACCTATTTTGAGGAAAATTACGGTCGAGCCTCTTTAAATTTACTGAATAATGAATTTAACAGAACACCAGAACGAATGCGAATTCCACGGTACTTTGTAAACCGGCACACGGCATACGTAAATTTAATATTTTCAATATGTTGTAATTTAAGAAACATACTCGTATTATATTTGTTCCACTGACAACAAAAATGGTTTAAGTTAAAAATCTGAAAGTGAAAATTCCTTCGAAAGGAAGCGTTTCTCGGTACATTTTATAGAGGGAATTTCCATTGACTGGACTAATGATAAGTGGAATCGAAAGGTTTCACTAAGGTTTCCCACATGGAGGGGCGATAACTTGTATTTGGCGAGGTAAAGAATCCACATTCGGTTAAAGGACCGCAGGTGTCCTTTGTTATTACATAATGAGAAAGTAACCAGCTGACCAATCGTAGGATTACATTATATTATGGCTGATTAGGTACGACGTTATTGTTCGATATTTTAGGATTTCTGAATCCAAAGTCATGAGATTAACACAGCTGCGTTGTAACTTAGTATAAAGGCCTAATAAAATAGCTGAGCGTGCCCATGAGTCACGGTTTACTTGTGTGACCAATGTTTAGTAAGTTGTTAGTCGCAGTAGAAGATAAGTTCGGAAAGACCACCCACAGATTGGGTAACCGGCGTTTGCATCCGTTATAGTGAGGTATTGTTTACAATGCGTGGTTTGCTCCTTGTTCAGTTGGAGCACGAAGGGGGGAAGCTGGGAGTTATGAGAGAGAGCATTCGTAAACTACGAGTTGTCAAGGGGGCCGAGCGGGGCCTTGCAGACCCTGGGCCCCAGTCGGAGATTTACGTCTCGCTGGCCCACACCTCCAAGAAACACACAATGGTGTGCTCCGTTTTCGAGACATGTAATATTCAAACGGTGATGACCCCTCACGAATGAA
>CM061046.1:77620784-77709952 GCA_030762985.1 Adelphocoris suturalis
GGGAATGTTGCTCGCTTCGCTCGCAAAGTTTGGCATATAGGAGATGTTGCTTGCTTCGCTCGCAAAGTGTAGTATGTAGGGAATGTATGTGAGACCGGAGAGGAAAAATGATTAAATTACTAAAATGGCTATTAAAAAATAAGGGTTGATCGTAGAAGGGTGAAAATTGAGGATTGTATGTATTTTTGTATGTTGTATCATAAAAAATAGAAATTAAAAATTTTGTCTAAAAAAAATAAAAAAACATTTAGGGGTGGACTACCCCTAACATTTAGGGGGATGAAAAATAGATGTTGGCCGATTCTCATAGATACCGGATAAGCACAAAAAATTTCATCAAAATCGGTCAAGCCGTTTCGGAGGAGTATGGCAACAAAAACTGTGACACGAGAATTTTATATATATATATATATATGTATATATATATATATATATATATATATATATATATATATATATATATACTAGCCTCTCCGGCTCGCTTCGCTCGCCTCCATGTCCAGCCGGGGGGCAAGCCCCCCGGACCCTCCATTAAATTGCTCGCTTCGCTCGCAAAATGTGGCATATAGGGAATGTTGCTCGCTTCGCTCGCAAAGTGTGGTATGTAGGGAATGTTGCTCGCTTCGCTTGCAAAGTGTGGCTGTATACATGGAATGTATTACAATTGAAACATGTAGGGGATGTTGCTCGCTTCGCTCGCAAACGGTAGATCTCTAAGGGTAGGTTTAACTTCTGTGGGGGATGCTGCTCGCTTCGCTCGCTTGAGGAAGTTATACTGCCCACCCAACTTGGCAGACGTTAATTAAAATAGAATATAAAAATTTTGCCTACAAAATAAAATAAAAATTTAGGGGTGGACTACCCCTAACATTTAGGGGTGGACTACCCCTAACATTTAGGGGGATGAAAAATAGATGTTGGCCGATTCTCATAGATACCGGATAAGCACAAAAAATGTCATCAAAATCGGTCAAGCCGTTTCGGAGGAGTATGGCAACAAAAACTGTGACACGAGAATTTTATATATTAGATAACTATATATATATATATATATATTGTGTGTGTGTGTGTGTGTGTGTGTGTGTGTGTGTGTGTGTGTGTGTGTGTGTGTGTGTGTGTGTGTGTGTGTGTGCTTTTTTCTGTTCGAGGTTCGGAGGATGCGTTGGTTCAGGCAATGGAAAGCGGATTGAGAATTGTTAATAAATGGTTCATAAAAAATAAACTTATTTTAAATCATTCAAAAACTAAGCTATTGGTGTACAGATACTCCTCCCTCCACCTGTCGCAGCAGCTTTCAGTAAAAATTCATAAAATAAAGTGTTTATCTCCCGATTGTGAATGTCCATCGGTTAAGGAGGAGTCAACCGCTAAGTACTTGGGAGTCCATATAGACAATAGGTTAAATTGGGAGACTCACATCAACCACCTTCGAAAAAATCTTAATAAAATAAATTACTCATTGCGTTTTTTGGCACCCATTACAAATATTGAAACCCGATCCAGAATCTTAAAAACAATTTATATTCCCAAATTATGTTACGGAACCATTCATTTTGGAGGAACATTTACTGCTAATATTAAACTATTACATTCAACTTTTAACCGTACCATCAACCTGGTATACCCAGGGAAACGCATAACCCTTAGCGAAAAACTAAAAGAGATGAAGTGCTTAGGCCTGCAACACCAATATTACAATGCCGCATTTCTGTATGTTGTCAAGCATTTCTCGCATTTTGACCTCAAGATCTATGACCGAACCATCCGTGCGACACGAAGATCATTTCATGTCGAAATCAAAATAAGAAACTTTAAACATAAACATAGTCGGCACCAATCCTCTTACCTACTACCTAAAATTTATAATATGCTAATCAGCAAGATTTACCCCACATCATACAATCATGTTTGTGATAAATATGAAAAAACGAAAAAGAAATGCAAAGAATATTTTTTTATGCATATCAATGAAGAATTAGCCTTGAATTAAACGTGAATTATTTATTGTATTATTTATATTTATGTATGTAAATCATAACTAAACAAAAAATGTATTTATTGTATTATCCATATTATCTAAGCCTATTTAAATCATTATAGTTAACAGCGTTTGAGTTATAAATGTCATTAAGATACATGAAAAGTATTCACTTTATTTGTAAATTGTAAAATGTAACACACATCATGCCCGCGCGACTTCCTTGAAAGTCTTGGGCAGTTGCTGTAAATTGTATATATATTGAGAAATAAAGATGATAATAAATCTGTAAATCTGTAATCTGTGTGTGTGTGTGTGTGTGTGTGTGTGTGTGTGTGTGTGTGTGTGTGTGTGTGTGTGTGTGTGTGTGTGTGTGTGTGTGTGTGTGTGTGTGTGTGTGTGTGTGTGTGTGTGTGTGTGTGTGTGTGTGTGTGTGTGTGTGTGTGTGTGTGTGTGTGTGTGTGTGTGTGTGTGTGTGTGTGTGTGTGTGTGTGTGTGTGTGTGTGTGTGTGTGTGTGTGTGTGTGTGTGTGTGTGTGTGTGTGTGTGTGTGTGTGTGTGTGTGTGTGTGTGTGTGTGTGTGTGTGTGTGTGTGTGTGTGTGTGTGTGTGTGTGTGTGTGTGTGTGTGTGTGTGTGTGTGTGTGTGTGTGTGTGTGTGTGTGTGTGTGTGTGTGTGTGTGTGTGTGTGTGTGTGTGTGTGTGTGTGTGTGTGTGTGTGTGTGTGTGTGTGTGTGTGTGTGTGTGTGTGTGTGTGTGTGTGTGTGTTGTGTGTGTGTGTGTGTGTGTGTGTGGCGATTAGGGGGGAGGCTCGTGTCAACGGGTCTCCCGACCCTTTCTTTACGTCTCCCCGTTATGGAAGAAAATACAGCCCAGCCTCATAACCCCCGCGGGCCCATTGGCTCGCGGGGTTCTAGGGGAGGCGCTCGGGGGCGCCCCAGGCAGGGGCGTCGGCCATCCTCTCCCTCTTCTTCATCCTCGTCTTCCTATCCCTCATCCTCTTCCACGACCCCTGTAAATGCCCACCAGTGTGCCCACTGTGAGAGAGCCTTCAGCACCAAGCGTGGCCTCAGTGCCCACGTCTGGCAGAAGCATCCTGTACAGGCCAACGCTGCAATAGATATAGAGCGAGAGCGGCCCAGGTATGCTTCTGAGGATTTGCGGCGAATGGCAGCAGAGGAGGCAGAGGCTGTGCGTAATGGGGTACGAAATATAAATGTTTTCTTGCAAGCACGTTTTCCCATGCGCACGCTTTCTGCCATTCAATCTCTTCGCCTGAGGCCCCACTACAAGCAGCTTGTCCAGGATGCAATCCTGGCAAATAGCCGTGGGGCCTCTCCCGCATCTCCGACAGGCGTGGGACAACAGCCCGCCATTCAGCAATCCTCCCCCGGGACCTCCGGTCTTCTTGAAGACTTGAAGACTGAAGTGTTGAGGCTCGGGGAGCAGGTAGGCAACATTGTTGGTTATGAGAGTGCCTACCTGCAGGGTCTGGCGAGGCGGGCTGTTGAGGGGCCAAATAGCTTGGAGGACGAGGTCGCGGCCTATGTGCAGAGGATCTTCCCGCGGGTTGAGGAAGCGACCGTGGCAGGGCACCAGGGAGGAGTTCCTCCTAATGTGGTGCCTCGTGGAGGTCGCAGAGCAGCTAAGCAAGCGAGAAGGCGGGAATACCAGCGTGTCCAGAGATTGTGGAAGAAGCATCCGGCTCGTGCAGCTGTGGAGGTACTGGAGGGAGCTGGAGATGAACAAGTCATGCCCCCTCTCCAGGAGTTTGTGGATTACTGGGAGCCACTTATGAGTGCTCCCAGCCACAGCCCTGGTGAGCCAGTGGTACCCCCAGCTTCCACCAGGGATTCCTTGCGCAGCATCATGTGCACACCGGTGCTTTATGACGAGGCACATAAGTGCCGTGTCAAAAACTCCACTTCTGCTGGACCCGATGGTGTTTCCGCCCGACGCTGGAATAAAGCTCCAAAGAATGTTAGGCTGCTCATCCTCAACCTGTTACTTCTATCGGGAAGGCCCCCGAAAGCGTTGACTCGTGCCCGAACCATTTTCATCCCAAAGAAAGGGGGAAGTGGGCCTGGAGGCTACCGTCCGATTTCAATATCATCAGTAGTTTTCCGCCACTTTCAAAAGATTCTGGCATCTCGCTTCCAAGTGGCTGGTGTCATAGGTGACGTCCAGAGAGCATTTCGGCCAGCGGATGGCACAGCGGAGAATCTAACAATTCTCCAAACTGTCATTTCGCTGGCCCGTATCAAGAAACGGCAGCTCCATCTTGCCGCTCTGGACGTCGCTAAGGCCTTTGACACAGTTAGCCATTCTGCCCTGACCGATTGTCTTCGTGGTGTCGGGGCACCTGCTCGTTTGATTGAGTATGTTGCCTGCCTGTACCACGAAGGCGTGACGGTCTTCGAGGCACGAGGTGAGATGTCAGGGGATGTTGTTATTGGGCGCGGGGTACGCCAGGGGGATCCTCTGTCGCCACTCCTCTTTAACCTGGTCGTGGATACGGCCTTGGGTAAGCTGCCAGCTGAAATAGGGTTTGATCTCGCCCCTGGGGTGCGAGTAGGTGCATTGGCTTTTGCTGATGATGTCATCCTACTCGCAGAAACCCGTGAGGGCTTGCAGATCTCCCTCAACGCATTTGCTGAGCAGCTAGCCAGGTGTGGTTTGGTGGTAAACCCAGCTAAGTGTGGGTCGGTCTCCTTGGTCCCGTCCGGTCGCCAGCATAAGGTGAAGGTGGTGGATGAGGAGTGTTTTGTCTTAGGACAAACTTCCATCCCTGCCCGATCCGTGCTGGAGGTCTGGCGGTACCTTGGAGTCGACTTCATGGGTGTTGCAACCATTGCCGCAAGCCGTGTGGACCTTAGTGGAGCATTAGCTCGTGTCACTAAGGCTCCATTGAAGCCACAGCAGAAGCTGCGCCTCCTCCGCACGTACTTACTGCCAAAGCTAACCTATGGGTTAGTCTTTGGCAGGCTTACTGCGGGGAGGCTGCTTGAGTTAGATCGTGAAGTTCGCTCTGCTGTGCGCTCTTGGCTAGGCTTTCCACCTGGTGTCCCAAGTGCTTACATCCACGCACCGGTCAAGGCCGGTGGACTCGGTATTGTCTCTCTTTCTGCCAGCATCCCATCATTACGCCGCCAGCGCCTGCTTGCCCTTAGGGGCTCGAGCTGGGAGGTCGCCCGCACTGCTGCTGACCTGGACTTTGTCCGGCAGCAGTTGTTGTGGTGCGATCGAGCAACACCAACTGCTCCAAAACCCAGCTCATCTGCTGAGTTCGCTGCTGCGCTGCATGAGTCAGTAGATGGTAAAGAACTCCGACAGTGCTCTGAATCCCCCATTTCTACCCAGTGGGTGGAATGGGCTTCAGAGGGCATTGGGGCCCGCGACTATCGCCATTTTCACGCCGTCCGGGTGGCTACCGAGGTGTTCGAGGAGTAGTCGCGGGACAGTTGACACCCTTTGTCGTGCCTGTCGGTTTAAAAATGAGAATCTATATCATGTGGTGCAGCAGTGTCCTTGTACTCACTGTGGCCGCATTTTACGTCACGATGCGGTTGCCAAGCAGATAGCAGGTGCTTTGTCATCTAGCTGTTGGGATGTCGATAGGGAGAGACTATACCACATGCCGAGTGACCGGGGCAAGAAGCCAGATATTGTCGCGATCAAGCCCAATGGGTCTGCCATAATCCTGGATGTCCAGGTTGTCAGTGGCAGCGTGGACATGGAGCAGACCTGGCGGGCTGAGAAAAGTAAATATGATAGAAATGATCTGCGCCAAGCGATATCTGATCTAAAAGGAGTGGCGCCTAATAACATCAAGGTCATTGCCGCGACCTTGTCATGGCGCGGGGTGTGGTGCGGGAAAAGCGCCACGGAGTTACTCGAGTTGGGCATCTCGGCAGGAGTACTCCGTGGTATCACCACCCGCGTCCTGAGGGGTTCTTACTTGAACTGGTGGTCATTTTATAGGGGCACTTCCTTTCATCCCATTCTTCCTCCTCGTCCTACAACTTCCCTTATCCCTAGAGCCGGCGTCGGGTAAACCTGGGCGTCCTCCCCACTTTTTTATTTTATTTGTTTATTTTTCAATTTAATGGCGTGCCCCCTCCGTCTTTGAGGGGAGTTTTGTAAAAAAAAAAAAAAAAAAAAAAAAAAAAAAAAAAAAAAAAAAAAAAAAAAAAAAAAAAAAAAAAAAAAAAAAAAAAAAAAAATGTGTGTGTGTGTGTGTGTGTGTGTGTGTGTGTGTGTGTGTGTGTGTGTGTGTGTGTGTGTGTGTGTGTGTGTGTGTGTGTGTGTGTGTGTGTGTGTGTGTGTGTGTGTGTGTGTGTGTGTGTGTGTGTGTGTGTGTGTGTGTGTGTGTGTGTGTGTGTGTGTGTGTGTGTGTGTGTGTGTGTGTGTGTGTGTGTGTGTGTGTGTGTGTGTGTGTGTGTGTGTGTGTGTGTGTGTGTGTGTGTGTGTGTGTGTGTGTGTGTGTGTGTGTGTGTGTGTGTGTGTGTGTGTGTGTGTGTGTGTGTGTGTGTGTGTGTGTGTGTGTGTGGGGGGGAGGCTCATGTCAATGGGTCTCCCGACCCTCATTTTATCGTCTCCCCCGTTATGGATGAAAGAAATAGAGAGCCTCATAACCCCCGCCAGCCCATTGGCCAGCGGGGTTCTAGGGGAGGCGCTCGGGGGCGCCCCAGGCAGGGGCGTCGGTCTTCCTCTCCCTCTTCTTCCTCCTCTTCTTCCTATCCTTCTTCCTCTTCCAATGCCCCTGGAGATGTCCATCAGTGTGCCCACTGTGAGAGAGCCTTCGGTTCCAAGCGTGGCCTCAGTGCCCACGTCTGGCAGAAGCATCCTGTACAGGCCAACGCTGCAATTGATATAGAGCGAGAGCGGCCCAGGTATGCTTCTGAGGATTTGCGGCGAATGGCAGCAGAGGAGGCAGAGGCTGTGCGTAATGGGGTACGAAATATTAATGTATACCTTCAGGCACGTTTTCCCATGCGCACGCTTTCTGCCATCCAATCTCTTCGCCTGAGGCCCCACTACGAGTATAAGCAGCTTGTCCAGGATGCAATCCTAGCAAATAGCAGTGGGGCCTCTACCGCATCTCCGACAGGCGTGGGACAACAGCCTGCCATTCAGCAATCCTCCCCCGGGACCTCCGGTCTTCTCGAGGATTTGAAGACTGAAGTGTTGAGGCTCGGGGAGCAGGTAGGCCGTATTGATGGTTATGAGAGTGCCTACCTGCAGGAACTGGCGAGGCGGGCTGTTGAGAGGCCTGTTGGCTTGGAAGACGAGGTCGCGGCCTATGTACGGAGGATCTTCCCGCAGGTTGGGGTTGCGACCGTGACGGGGCATCAGGGAGGACATCCTCCTGTGTCGGTGCCCCGTGAAGGTCGCAAAGCAGCTAAGCAAGCAAGGAGGTGGGAATATCAGCGGGTCCAGAGATTGTGGAGGAAGCATCCGGCTCGTGTAGCTGCGGAGGTACTGGAGGGAGCTGGGGATGAACAAGTTTTGCCCCCACTCCAGGAGTTTGTGGAATTTTGGGAGCCACTTTTGAGTGCTCCCAGCCACAACCCTGGTGTGCCGGTGGTACCCCCAGCTTCCACCAGGGATTCCTTACGTGGCATTATGTGCACGCCGGTGCTTCATGACGAGGCACATAAGTGCCGTGTCAAAAACTCCACGTCTGCTGGGCCTGATGGTATTTCTGCCCGACGCTGGAATAATGCTCCAAAAAGTGTCAAGCTGCTTATCCTCAACCTGTTACTTCTATCGGGAAGGCCCCCGAAAGCGTTGACCCGTGCCCGAACCATCTTTATCCCAAAGAAAGGAGGAAGTGGGCCTGGAGGCTACCGTCCGATTTCAATATCATCGGTAGTTTTCCGCCACTTTCAAAAGATTCTAGCATCTCGCTTTCAAGTGGTTGGTGTCATAGGTGATGTCCAGAGAGCATTTCGGCCAGCGGATGGCACAGCAGAGAACCTTACAGTTCTCCAAACTGTCATTTCGCTGGCCCGCATCAAGAAACGGCAGCTCCATCTTGCCGCTCTGGACGTCGCTAAGGCCTTTGACACAGTTAGCCACTTTGCCCTGACCGATTGTCTTCGTGGTGTCGGGGCCCCTGCTCGTTTAATTGAGTATGTTGCCTGTCTGTACCACGAAGGCGTGACGGTCCTCGAGGCAGGAGGCGAGATGTCAGGGGATATCGTCATTGGGCGCGGGGTACGCCAGGGGGATCCTCTGTCGCCACTCCTCTTCAACCTGGTCGTGGATACAGCCTTGGGTAAGCTGCCAGATGAAATAGGGTTTGATCTCGCCCCTGGGGTGCGAGTAGGTGCATTGGCTTTTGCCGATGATGTCATCCTACTCGCAGAAACCCGCGAGGGCTTGCAGATTGCCCTCAATGCCTTTGCTGAGCAGCTAGCCAGGTGTGGTCTAGTGGTCAACCCTTCTAAGTGTGGGTCGGTCTCCTTGGTCCCGTCGGGCCGCCAACATAAGGTGAAGGTGGTGGATGAGGAGTGCTTTGTCTTAGGACAGACACCCATCCCCGCCCGATCCGTGTTGGAGGTCTGGCGGTACCTTGGGGTCGACTTCATGGGTGTGGCCACTATAGCCGCAAGCCGTGTGGACCTTGGTGGAGCATTAGCTCGTGTCACCAAGGCTCCATTGAAGCCACAGCAGAAGCTGCGCCTCCTTCGCATGTACTTACTGCCAAAGCTAACCTATGGGTTAGTCTTTGGCAGGCTTACTGCGGGGAGGCTGCTTGAGTTAGATCGTGAAGTTCGCTCTGCTGTGCGCTCTTGGCTAGGCTTTCCACCTGGTGTCCCAAGTGCTTACATCCACGCACCGGTCAAGGCCGGTGGGCTCGGTATTGTCTCTCTTTCTGCCAGCATCCCATCTTTACGCCGCCAGCGCCTGCTTGCCCTTAGGGGCTCGAGCTGGGAGGTCGCCCGCACTGCTGCTGACCTGGACTTTGTCCGGCAGCAGTTGTTGTGGTGCGATCGAGCAACACCAACTGCTCCAAAACCCAGCTCATCTGCTGAGTTCGCTGCTGCACTGCATGAGTCAGTAGATGGAAAAGAACTCCGACAGTGCTCTGAATCCCCCATTTCAACCCAGTGGGTGGAATGGGCTTCAGAGGGCATTGAGGCCCGCGACTATCACCATTTTCACGCCGTCCGGGTGGCTACGTTAGCCACCTCGGTGAGGTGTTCGAGGAATGGCCGCGGGACAGTAGACACCCTTTGCCGTGCCTGTCGGGGTAAAAATGAGAATCTTTATCATGTGGTGCAGCAGTGTCCTCGTACTCACGGTGGCCGCATTTTACGTCACGATGCGGTTGCCAAGCAGATAGCAGGTGCATTGTCATCTAGCGGTTGGGATGTTGAAAGGGAGAGACTATACCACATGCCGAGTGACCGGGGCAAGAAGCCAGATATCGTTGCGATCAAGCCCGATGGGTCTGCCGTAATCCTGGATGTCCAGGTTGTCAGTGGCAGCGTGGACATGGAGCAGACCTGGCGGGCTAAGAAAAGTAAATATGATAGAAATGATCTGCGCCAAGCGATATCTGAGCTAAAAGGAGTGGCACCTAATAACATCAAGGTCATTGCCGCGACCGTGTCATGGCGCGGGGTGTGGTGCGGGAAAAGTGCCACGGAGTTACTCGAGTTGGGCATCTCGGCAGGAGTACTCCGTGGTATCACCACCCGCGTCCTGAGGGGTTCTTACTTGAACTGGTGGTCATTCTATAGGGGCACTTCCTTTCATCCCATTCTTCCTCCTTGTCCTGCAACTTCCCTTATCCCTAGAGCCGGCGTCGGGTAAACCTGGGCGTCCTCCCCACTTTTTTATTTTATTTGTTTATTTTTCAGTTTAATGGCGTGCCCCCTCCGTCTTTGAGGGGAGGTTTCTAAAAAAAAAAAAAAAAAAAAAAAAAAAATGTGTGTGTGTGTGTGTGTGTGTGTGTGTGTGTGTGTGTGTGTGTGTGTGTGTGTGTGTGTGTGTGTGTGTGTGTGTGTGTGTGTGTGTGTGTGTGTGTGTGTGTGTGTGTGTGTGTGTGTGTGTGTGTGTGTGTGTGTGTGTGTGTGTGTGTGTGTGTGTGTGTGTGTGTGAGTGTGTGTATTTATGATTCTCCTTAGGATAGAGATGAAAATTCCGTTCTTGCGCCAAAAAATCAAGCTTTCCAAACGAAAGGATGAGTTCGTTCGCCAGGACCTTTTGAGCACATTAAGTTGGTCTAATTTCAAAAAATGTGCTCAAAAAATTACAAAAAATGGCTAAAAACGAATAAAGATCGTTAAATTCATATTTTTTGAAAGAATATTGCTCAAATAAAGTATATTAACTGTAAAATAGAACACTCAAAAATTTATATACAAAATTATGCTGTAAAATGTGTTTAAAATTCATTAAAAGTTCCTAAAAAATCGATAAAAACTGCAAAAAAGTTAAAAATCCAAAATCTCTCTTTTAATCGCAGATTATTATTTAGAACGGGTTTTTTGCCATAAAATCGGTAGTTAACATTTTATTTTCCCTCAAAATCCTTAATTTTCAAAACAATGTAATGTAATATAGTTAATTGTATCGGCCGATGGTTGGGTGCAGCATCGACTTTATATGCCTGATTTTTCCAAACTAGTTACCCCCTGATGATAAAACCCAGTGTCTTCAGACATAGCGCTACGTGTATAGTACGATACACTCTGTAATAGAAAGCGCTTGTTCAACATTTTTTATCTTGCCTACTGCTGAGTTGCAGCCTTGTTCAATCCCCATTTCCTCTGTCTGCATGCGCGTTCGGGTTACTACCTCCTCTTGTGAGATATTTATGCACCCATTCCATTAGTAAGAGCCTAAGGCCTTCTTCGCCTCGTTTACAGATTCATATTTTATTCAGAGAGGAGGCAGTAGACTTCTGGGTCGTTGTAAGCCATTTTTCAAATACCTCAACTATTCCCAGAGCCAGCCAGAGCTTGGTACAAAATTGTCCATTAAAGAAATTCCATTCTCTGCCCTGGAATGAATAATTCGCTACAAGTTTACGCGAATTCACTTACCGACCTGCTACTTAATCTTTATCCTACCTCCCGTTTATAAATTAAACAAATCAAAATCTTTGAGATCGTTTATGTTATTCGATAAAATACATGAGTTGCCCAAGATGAGATGGCGTATATTCTCAACCTTTCCGACTCTAATTTTTCTAATACCTGAAGATTCGAGGTTAGTTATGAATACATCCCAAACTTTTCTATTTCGAACCCAAAAAGGTAATATACCTTGACGGAATTTCATGTCGGGTTCAAATCGGCAATAAAAAAATTGGGTTCTCATTTGAAATAACAAAGTTGATGCGCGTTTCGTGCATTTGCGCGCATGTGTGGAGCGCGAAAGCGTGATATTTGAATTTCTTGAAAAAAAATAAGGGGGGTTACCGCTTGAAGTTTTTTCTAACCCCCTGTTAACGGAGATAGAGATAGTGATCCATCAAGTCGTATCAAAATCATGTACCCACCTATAAATCCCTGTAATGCATGCATTACTTACCAATATGTTTTCTAATTTGATTATGAATCGCTGATATTATGTTCAATGGGCTTTTTTTTGACATGGATATGTCTTTTGGCTGGGGGTCAAGGAATTTTTCGCGACACTTTTTTTCCCGACCGACACTTTTTTTCCCGACCGGCACATGTTCTATTGATTTTCACGTACAACCAAGGCGTTACTAGGGAAGAGTAACTCCCATAGTTTTCATAGTAGGAAAATCGATCGCCACTTTTTGGAATGCTCTCATTTTACCACTACATTTCATGACCTCTAAGGTCTAAGCCATTGTAGTGTCAAGGAATGCTGATTTATTACTCTGAGTTAAAATTGTTTTGTAACCATAATGGAATAATCTTGTGAAAAGAAGGCACTACATGGTAAGGTACCAACTGGTAAGCAGTACGTACTAGACATATACATGATCTTTTGTTTTTCCCATCAAGGGAGAAATTAAAATGCTTGATTTACACTTTCCTCAGACATGGTTTTATGTAGGTTTTTCCTAATTATTTATGAATTGCTGAACGATCGCGTAACAATTGGAAGCTGTCTACTTCCAGGATAATTTGACCCTAAAAACAAAAAACCTTGACGCAGGTTTTCACCTGACCACCAGCCCAAAATCGTATTCCTCCTAAAATCAAAATTTTACACAGAAGGTGTTTTTGCGATCACCAACCAATTAAGAACTGAAACGAAATTATGTAACGAAAAAACGACATGCGATACCGATAAACTTTGCAGCTAATCTTCGCTTATAATTAAAAACAGTTGCTATGCGTAGGATTTTTTTTTTTTTTACATTTTATGTCTTCACTTTGGCACATAGAATCGGAAAGTGTTACGTTACGTTACCGAAATGTGTTACTTATGATTTTCTGATGATTATAGCTTACAACCAACACGTTGCTACGGAACTGTATCTTAGGCATTTATCATCGTACAAAAATCGATTGCCATTCGTTGGAAAGCTCTCGATTTACCTAACCATATTATGTTAACCACCCAACAATATTATGTACGTGGCCAACAATATTAGGTATGAGCGTGGTTGTCTGAATAATTGTTTACATAAAGCTGATCCTTCTCAGTTTTTTTAAAATTCATTTATTGGTTTTATACAAATTGTACATGTACCAGAACTATAATGAAATGGGAATGGTGTATATATCTTGAAATTTCGTCTGTTTGATCTTCTGTGTTAGATGTCATCCGCATAGTTTGCTGTGAACTTGTTGTCTTCTGTTATCTATTATGTAATCTTCTGTTACTGTGCCCAATATTATTTCCTGTTCCACTTTTTCGGTGTGGAGAGGCTTTCCCCCTGGCCTGAGGGCCCCGACCGGCCCGGACCTACCCACCATGACGGCTCCCGGGGCCACCAGCTCATTTCAGAACAGGCAGCCCTTCGGATATTGTGGAGAATCTCCACACATCCTGGAGAATTGATCGTCAAGGGGACCGGCCAAAACCCCCAACCTCTTCCAGCTGTTTTCTGTTGTTTTTCGTTCTTTGTTTTCCCTTCTTTCTTATTTTCCAAAACTCTTTGATTTGTTTGAACAATTAATAGTCTCAGATGTCTGTCTCACTGTTTTCAAAACATTCAACTAAAGAGGAGTCACTGTCAAGGATTTCGCCCCCGGGATGACCAGAACAACCTTACCATTCTCATTAACAATTTCAGCTATAGTCCATCAAATCATCACATTACCATTAATGAAAAATGCTAAAAAGCTGGAAATAACACTTGATTTTGAAGTACGAGTATAAACAATTGAGTCAAAATTGAAAGGACGTTCTAAACGTTAAAAGGACTTTTGTAAACGTGATTGCAACCTCTATTAGACTGGGAAGTAAAGACATAAAATGTCTCAATGTCTTGCAGACTTGTAAGCTAGATTTCCGTCATTTATCACCGTACAAAAATCGTTCGCCAGGCGTTTATAGGAAGTAAACCGCACCTGAAACTGGAGTTTATTATTATTTATTATTATTGTGATTTATTTTTTGTCTTCAGAGGCGGTAGTAACTGTATTGTTTTAGTTGAAGGTACGTTCTTGGAATATTTCCAGTCCAATTTGCGCATGTGTCCTTTTACACTTTGGGTTGTTGAGAAAGTTATTCCGTCCGAATTTCTCTTCTCTTTTTTCTCTCTTTCAGTTCCGTCTGCTCACCCTTTGATTAGTGTACCCCTATCGCTTCCTTTGTAGGGAGAAAACTAGTAAAACGTAAAAAACAGTTTCATCTCACGCTACCCGTTTTCCAGGCTCAAACAACAGTTTTTCAACCTTTCAATTTATTTATCCTTAGGATCAAAGCAACACTACGAAGTGAACACAGAAAATAATTAATTTTCTTCTAGCTTTAAAAAAAAGGTAAAGAGGCCGATGACGTGAAAAAATTAAACGACTGTTCTGCACTTTGCTCATTAACTCTTCAAAACCTCTTTTTTAATTTTTTTCTTGTCAAATGGAATTGCTTCGTTTGAAAAATCAACGTTTAATGCCCGATTCGTACAGCTTATTTTCCATGACAGTTTATTATAAATGTTCAACAACTTTAGATTTAAATCAAACTTTAGAAACGTTATGGGTACAAAATAATTTAAAAAGAACTTAACGAAGTGGAAAGGTCGAAAGTCATCTCAAATTATGAATATCACAAAGTTATTCATGTTGTATAAAAATAGTTCCAGTCGTGCAGTATGATCGTAAGTGCAATCTTCATCATTTTCGAAAACTATCCTATAATATTATGTTAGATTGTTTTGAAATTCGAGAGCAAAGAATTTTTTAACGATCAATTTTAATTAAATAATATTGTTTCCAAACCCAATACATGAGCCTTGCCGTGTAAATAAACTATTAATATTTAGTTACGTGGTATTACCTTTGTGAACATACGGTTTTCAAACGTGACGTTCTCGAACAATCAAGTCTAGTCACGAGACTCTAGACCCTGACTTGCTCTTCATTCGACTACCCACTGCGTGGCATTCCCAACACTCCATGTGACCATGAGATTTTACACAGATCAGTTTTTTTAATCTAGATTAGTGGTCTGGATGATCGCTACGCTCGCATCTCAAAAAACATAACATCAAGTAGGTTAATCCCTTAGTAAAAATTTCCCTTAAATAACTTCGCCATCTTCTTCTTGATTTGGCTTGATATTGGCTCTACAGGCTAATAAGGACTTTGGTTTCCCGAACGCCTTTCTTTCACCAGGCACGGTCTACAGCAAGGGATCTTAGTAGAAAAAATAGGGAAATAGTACGCAGATCCCGATGAACATCGTCAATCTATCGATTTCCTGGACGACCCCTTTTTCGTCTTGACCCCATTCTTCCCCTTCACATTCTCTTCTTGGTCCAGCACCTGCTGACAATAATCTGTAAACACGACCAAACCAGTGAATCCGACTTGCCGACTTGTGTTTCACAATTTCGTAAATAATTAGGATTTCAGCTATTTCACTATTGTTTCTTATCCGCCAACCCGTTCCGTCATTATAAGCTCCATGTACAAAGTGTAACAAACCTAATGGCAAAAATCCTGGGATCGATTCTACAACTTATTTGCAATAAAGGCGCCTCATAGATTTTTCATTTTAGAGGCTTAGTTTCCGAGTAATTACACTTTTAAGATTTTTTCGTGTTTTCAACCTACTCACTGATATCACTAAAATAACCATAACTCCCTCAAATAACTGTTAAAATTAAAAAAACGAGTACCTTTGGAGATGTCTTTGTCATCACTGAACGAACTGGGGATTTGATTGACGAATATGTTTGAATTACTCTAATTCAAGTCCAAGCCTACTTTTTCAAATCTGAGCCACAATGGAGGGGGAGGGGTGGGGGAGTTAGAGCGTTTCGAACGTCACTGAACCAACTGGGGATCTGAGTTGTCGAATATGTTTGGAGTATTCTAAATTAAATCACAGGCTACTAAAAAATTTCAAATCTGAACCATAACGGGTATTTTGAGGGATGGGTGGGGGTGGAATGGGGGTATCTTGAACATCACTGAATAAACTGAGGACTTGATGTATAAAATATGTTTGGATAGCACTAAAAAAAACCACTGCCTCCTTAGAAATGTTCGATTCCGGCCCACAGGAATGTTTTTGGGGAGAGGGTATGGAAAGGGGTATCTTTGACATCACTGAACAAACTAGGGATCTGATTGATAAAATTTTTTTAGATAACACTAAAAAACCACAGCCTACTTAGAAACTTTCAATTCCGACCCATAAGGGTGTTTTTTGGGGAGGGGGTTTGAAAGGGGTATCTTTGACATCACTGAATATACTGGGGATCTGATTGGGCAAATATGTTTAGATTACGTCAACCTCAACCACAGGCTATTAAAATTTTTCCTAGCCTCAACCATGGGGAGGTGTTCAGGTAAGGAAAAAAGGGAGGGGGTGGTTAGATGGAATAATTTGGCCATTACCGAACGAACTGGTGTTCTGATGTTCGGACGAATGAAATTGGATTAGTCTGAACGTTCTTTTGGGTTACCTATCAAGAATATTATTAATCTGAAATATAGGGGGTGTTTGTGGAGAGGGAGTAGAGGTGGAATGGGGGTATCTTGAACATCACCGAATTAACTGAGGACCTGATTGATAAGATATATTTGGATAACACTAAAAACCACAGCCTACTTAGAAATTTTCAATTCCGACCCATAAGGGTGTTTTTTGGGGAGGGGGTTTGGAAAGGGGTATCTTTGACATCTCTGAATAAACTGGGGATCTGATTGGGCGAACATGTTTAGATTACGTCATCCTCAAGCATGGCGAGGTGTTTGTGGTAAGGAAAAAAGGGAGGGGGGAGGGGGTGGTTAAACGGAATAATTTGGTCATCACCGAACGAACTGGTGTTCTGATGTTCGGACGAATGAAATTGGATTAATCTGAACGTTTTTTGGGTAACCTATCAAGAATATTATTAATCTGAAATATAGGGGGTGTTTGTGGAGAGGGAGTAGAGGTTGATCTCAATAGTTTGGTCCTAATAGGTAATTCGTAAGTATGTACTTTAAGTTAGGACTTTTTTGAATCAGATCCGTAGGGGTATTCAAAAATGTAATGGGTGAGGGGGGGATTGCGTATATTCAAGTCAACCTGTGCAAGTCACGGGTGAACCAGCTAGTGTGCGATAATTTTCTCATAAGATCAGGTTGCATATATTAATTTTTTTTTTTTTTTGTAATCTTACAGGTACGTAATACCCGGATTATTTTCCAGTGCATTGTCGCAGGCTGCGGGATATTATCACCCCTCAGCGCCGACAATAAAAACGTGAAAACCCTTCTCCGTGCTCCAGTGGAAAACGAAATTTGCGACTCGACCCGAGGAAGCTATAGTCTGTTTCTTGGAGAACGCTTCTCCGCGAGATAAAAAGCAACGGTTTCTGGGGTCGTATTATCAAACTCATGAGGTCCCTGGAACCGTCTTCTTCCACGTGTTATGAGTCCATCTGACATAAATTGTCCTTGTAAGTCACCGATATCTCCCAGTTTTTTCCCACTCTCTTCCCCCCATTTTCTTTTTCCTTATTCCTGTGGTTTGTTCCCCTCTTGGGCGTCTTCCACCTTTACCTTTTTCGCTTTCGCCTCCTCCCCCGGTTCCGCCGGCATATAATCCACCGGGGGTCCTTTTCATACCTGGTCCCTCTTCCCCGTTATTCATATCTCTATCTCGGCGGGACTTATGGACCCCCGTGCCTTCTCCTCTGATAAGGCTTACGCCGTCTGACGCTATCAAAGTCGCATTTGGAGATATTACTTACTCCTGCTCGACAGATTTACTCCTAGGAGGTTCTTTTTTGCCACGCTATCAGCAAGACTTTATCGGCAGCTCTTCCCTTTTATGCCTTAATGCGAACATTTTTCTTCCTCTCTCTTTTCCATATAAACGTACCCACCAACTACATCTCTCTGGTTCCGTAAACATAACAACCTACTTGTGATTGTGACTTATTAAAATCATACATTACTCCGCCGCTCTAGGGCTCTAGCTATCACATTATCTCTGTTACAGATTTTCTAGTGTTTTCGTACACTATGTACAGGAGTTTGAAACTTCTGACGGGTGTCATCCTTTTTATAATGATGTTAGCGACTTATTTTAGGTCCACAGTTTGAATGTGTTGAAGTACCAAACAAGTATAATGAAATGCAATGTTTCGGTTGTAGCAAGCAAGTTAAAAGCTTTAAATTTATAATTTCAGACCTCTTATCAAACGGAGATCCAAGAGTTAAAAGTTGCTTGCTAACCCGATGATATAATTCTAATTGATAAGACAATCGATGCAAATTTTAAAGCGATTGAAATATTATCAGATAAAGGAATCGAAACGTAGGAGACATCAAGAGAAAGGGAGGCTAGAGCATGAAATTCGAAGAAGATATTCATCTAGCGATTCACATCATCACTTCAATAAGCCAGATGCCACGATCAAGAAAAATCATTCCTGTGATCAGTAAGCTATTATAAATGGTCACTTATCGTCTTATACAAACTAGGAAAGGAGTTCGCTGGACATGGCGTTCTGAGTGAAATGAGACGAAGCACAAAGAAAATAAATTCCAAAATCGACGAGACTAATTCATTACTCTCTCTGATTACAAAATGACATCAGGACAGCCTGAATTGAGTGGAGGGCTGTATTGCTTTAACGAATGATAAAGGAAAGGAAGTTTGCC
Source organism: Adelphocoris suturalis (assembly GCA_030762985.1). Taxonomy (NCBI): domain Eukaryota; kingdom Metazoa; phylum Arthropoda; class Insecta; order Hemiptera; family Miridae; genus Adelphocoris; species Adelphocoris suturalis. Next base: position 77,639,028 of record CM061046.1, read on the forward strand.
TAGAAAGTCCTCAAGACATCCGAACAATTGAAAGCGCATTCAATTATAAACTGACCACAAGCTACTTATGCTGAATCTAACTGAAGATAAGAGTCAAAGATTTCCGCAAATAGATTGATCAAAGGGGCTGAAATAGAATATTCAGGCATCATAACAATGATATTGAACACGAAGGCGTAATGGTTGATATCCAGAGTGATTCTTCATGAAGACTTCGAATGAATGCCTCAAGCCCACAGGCTAGGAAAAAATGGAAGACATAACACACCTAGTACACTTACGCCTTCAAGATATTCTGGTTACAGTCTCAGGGCTGAACAAAAATCACATACTACGAAAAGTTATTAGGCCGAAGTGAAATACATCAAATGCGCAAAAAGTCCATTATTTCGAAAATCGTAACGACATTTCTATTGAGGAAAATATTTCCATGTAGAACGGAAAAATTGTAATTCGATGTACAGTCGAAATTTCTGACTACATTTAGGGCGATCAAGTACTACGGCAATGAGGGATAATGCACAACTTCATTGTTTTTGGCTATTAATGAATAGAACGTTTCGCCAATAAAACTGTTATACTTATCAACAATGGTAAAAGCCTAATGAATTCACAGTTTATTCATAGCATATCATATACCACTCAAACGGAATAAATACACTTTATACCAAAGTATATCCTATGTTGAAAATTAGGAGAGTGGGAACTGTTGTCAAATATTAAATAGAACTATATTTTCAAGATTTTCGAAACACACGATGTACAAGAATAAAACACCTCGTAGTTAGTCACACAAATTCTACAAAAACTTAATGTTGTGCCGGATTTCGCAGGACCTCTTGCCTCGACCTTTTCAGGAATCCCGTGTTGAGATGCTTGATAAAACTCAATCCCGAGTCCATAGTGGAGTTTTAAATGATTTTGCATTTTAAAAGTTTTCACCAGGATGTTTCACACTGTTCGGCCTCAATATCTCGTGGTAAGGCCTAGTTTCTTGATTTTTTTCATCGACTTTTAGAAACCACTGACGTCCTTTCTGTTTCAAACCCCGCAGAACTTTTTGAAAGAGGCAAGCTTTGTCTCCTTTCTTCAGGTTTTCAAGGATTCCCTTGACCTGTTCCACTACAATGCGAATTATTGTTTTATCTGCAATTCTATCTTGCAACATTTCTTCAAAATTGTCCGCAATATCCAAGATCTGCGTCTCGAGAACTCCTTATTCAAAAAGCTGCTGTGAAATCTACCTGATATATTTCCGAATCATTTGCTACTGCTAGTGTCATGATCATTCGTATTGAGCTCACATCACACAAACAACTGGAGCAAAGGTTTTCAAGAAACCTTCCCCTTGTAGTTGCCTGAAACCTTTGATAGAAAGATAGATAGTTTTATTTGTCATCACACATATGTGCATAACAACAGTCAAAAACAAACAAGCCAAATAACAAATACAAATTCAACAACCCCCAAATGAAAAAATTAGCACAAACTTATATATGCAGCCATACAATTTTGTGGAAGAACTTTATTTAAAAAATCATTAAAAAAAATAAATAAATAGAAAAACTGAAATGTCGGTTGCAGACCAAATAGGCAGCCCTTAACCACCCAAAAGGTGGCTTGGCCGGGGCGTCTCGGCCAAGCCCGGACCCAACCCACCATTTCTATTTCTGGATATGCACCCCTCGACACGATCATAACAATCGCTCCACCGGAAAGCAAAACACCAGGTGACACCACCCCCAGCCAAGCCCCAAGCCAAAACACAGAAAGCCAACAATCATGCAGCCAAACTTTTTATAAATTACAAACATACTAAACATTCATTCATAAAATTCAACAATAAAAACTATCATTCATAAAATCAACAAACAATAATAATAAAATAAATATATGTAAACCAACTGGCAACCAACCGGGCTTTCTTTCTCTCCAATATTCCATCAGCTTTCAGAATTTCGCTAAGATCAACTCGACATCCAATGACATTTTCGTCACTCCGGCAATCTACCTGTAAGTTTGGTTCTCGATCATTCAGATTGCACAGTGACTCTCCATCCTCGAACATCTTCGTTGGAAAAGAGCTCATTTTGCGGCGAGATTAGCAAATCCTGAAAATTCATCAATTGCGTATGGAAAGTCGGATTAGAATCACGTACATCTAAATCAATGGGATCTTTGACTATAAAGTAGTTTTTTCGAGGTCTGCCTGTTTCCTGATCGTAAAATGGGCGGAATACCAGTCCCACTTACCTACTGTAATCTTAGTTCGACATTTTTCCAATTCTACGGAGGACTGCGGAGGGTTCAAAGCAGCTTCTTCTCTTTGTTCACTATCATTGTTAATAGTTACGACATTTTGATTGTTCATTTTTCATTTGATTCTCATTTTCATTCATTTCATCTTCATTGATTCATTTTCATTGTTGATTGTTCTGCTGATTCTCCATTGTCGAATGTAACAATTATTTTGTGGGTTTTCTTTGCAGTTTCAGGATTCTAAAAATTCACTCAATTTCCTGGTGCAAAACTGTCCGAGTCTTTGCAGTAGGAATATTCGTTTGAAAATTTGACATTGCTTGAGACATCTCTCGAAGTTCTTTGGCATTCTTCTGACGATATTTCTGTGCCCTTCAGTTTTTCCCAAGAAACCAATAAAGATTCCTATATTCGATCTTCAGCAAATTTATCTTTCTCTCGTCTATGGTAAGATATAGTGATATAGTGCCAAATTTTGAATGGAGTTTCACATCCGATTCCTTTTGAAGGGCGACAATTACTTATGTAATTGGCACATTGGCGGTAAAAATCGCATCAACCCAAAATGACGGCGATAATTGTCCCTGAATCATCAAACATCACTATTCACCTTTTTTTTCCTTTATAAAAGTATAAATCTTTTATGAATTATTTTATATTGTTCAATTTTAATTGAATTAATAACGTAAATAAAACTACTCTATGCCTCAAAAGTTGACAGTATCCACTTAAAACAAATTTATTTTTTGTATAGCATTTTAGAATAATCAAATCCCCTCTGTAATGAAAACTGAAAATGGTAGTTGTCACCTCATCTTGACAAACATTAGATGACGAATAAAAATGTTATCTGATCCGCTTGTAATCCTCCAGCTTTATGCTATGACTTTAGAAGAGAAGCCAACGCATAAAGCCAATGAATTCCCACCACCATCGATCTTCGTAGTGATCAATCACTCCCATGTTGCTGTTGTAGCCAGAGCAAACAAATAATACGAAGCCGTTTACACAAACTCACGCGGGAACGTCAACCGGGCGGCCGTATCTTGTGTCAACCCCATCGTTTTATTTTTTTCCGTTTTACCAAGATAAGGTATTCGCATTCGTCAAAGTTCCGTTGAGAAAACCCGCGGGTTTTGATAAACAAGAGTCATAAATCATAAGAGAGAAATGGGCGAAACGGGCAAAAATAGGGGCGAGGTGCAGGAGCGCGTAAAGAAGGGAAGAAAGCTTTACAAAAAAGGAATAAAAAGAAACGGAAAACGCGTCAATTAATGGAAATAAAGGCTTGACTATAAATCCATCAAAGTCGGCCTGGCTCCCTCCCGATGGTGATATAGCTAATAAATCCGACCCAGATACGTCTGTACTGACCCGTTTGAATCAAGATACGGGTTTAATGGTCTAATTTACGGGTGATGCATGGGCAGATGATTTGATTTTTAAATTTATCGCTCCATTGTCACCGTGTGAATGGATAGAGGTCGAGTTCCTCTGATGAAATTTCTTTTGTTACGTGGGTTTCAGACCGCGGTCTCGCCGTAGGGGGGGGTTGAGAAATTACCGGCCGGAAACCTCCTTTTAGGCCTTGCATGGGAGCTTGTTCCAATGTTTCAAAATACCTGATACTAGTGAAATTTTCGCAATTCGCCCGGACTAGTAAATCTGCGAATTGATTTAGTGTGATAGAAGTGTTGTCGGCCGTGATGTTGTTCATAGTTATATGTATATAGTCGAGATTCGGCCCAAGGAGAAAAAAATAATTACAAAATCTTTGTAATGACGTTTCGGTCACCATTCTGTGACCATCATCAGATAGGTTAAAATAAAAGCTTTGCTCTCAAAGAGGACAGCGTCAAAAACAGGAGGTTTGACCAACCACGTAAAATCGCTAGAGCCAACAAGCAAACCTAGAGCCAAAACAATTTCATTTAGGGAAATAGTATTGAGAAACCATATTTTGGTAAGCAATTTTAAAGGGCCAAAAACAAGATGCACAAGACAAAAACCAATTGCTAAAACAGAGAAGAAAAAATATATAGAAACTAATGTTTAACGTTTAAGGTTTGTGTAGTGACCGGAATGCCAGTGCAATGATTACAAAGATTTTGTAATTATTTCTTTCTGTTTGGGCCGAATCCCGACTATATCAACTACGAATTGATTTAGGAACCAATGGATTGCACCGGTAAAGTCATTTCTCATGAGAAGACATTAATTTCCTGTAGCTAGCTGATTATTGTATCAACTTTGGTTTATTATTAACAATAATTAAATTCTGTAGGCAACAATTCTGTACTCCTCATAATTTGTTGGTTAATGTTTTAAACTTGATAGACTTAAATATGGGAGCGCTCAGCCGTGTCGAAAAACAGCCGCGTCGAATGAGTAACCGCGAATAAAAAGGAGGTTTTTCAAATAATATCTCAATGTAGTGTTCAACCGCATCGAAGAATAACCGTGTATAAAATAGGGAATACTGGAGCCGAAGGACAGCGGCGTATAAACTTCGGAAGGTCTACTAGTAACATACCTAAGTACGTATTGCTTAGAAAAAAAAGAAGAACGAGAGACAGGGTGACCCATTGGGACATCAAGAGATCAATAGGCTGAGTGAGCTATTCCTTTCCATCCTAGGAATGTGAAATCTGACAGGGAGCCTCTCAAGGACATTATGAGACGAATGCAGTGACGAGTTCCAACCAGATCAGCTGACAGTTCTCTCCAATTCAACCTGGGAATATGAAATTTGCAGCATCTCTGGGACGTCGAGAAACGAATGAAATGATCAGCAGAGTGAGCTCTTTCCTGATCAGCAGAGTGAGCTAAATTCTCTCCTTTTCACCTTAGGAATTTTAAGTTTGATAGAGAGCTAGGACATTAATTAATTGACGAATGCAATGACGGGTTTCAACCAGATCAGCTGAGTGAGCTAAATTCTCTCCTTTTCACTCTAGGACTGTGAGATTTGACAGGGAGCCTCTCCGGGACATTATGATACGAATGCAATAACGGGTTCCAACCAGATCAGCTGACTTAGCTAACGGAAAAACAAGAGGAACAGCTTGTGATGAAGAGGTATTGTTTACAAAATGAATTGCGCCATTATGAATCAAAATTATAATCCATTACATAACCGTATTCACTATTTATACGTACTACTTTATTATTTATGTTCAACGTTTTCTTCGCTTCAATTATATAATTAATGTTAATAAATAAATTATTTTTAATCGTAACCATGAAAGTACGAATAATATGTTAGGAGGGACAAAGCCCGCCGGGTAATCTAGAAAGCTAATATAATTCTCATCTTTGGCAATTAAGTAATGAGGATGATGGTGCGGAGTACAAGTTGTAGAGCGAAATGTGTGTTCCGCAAGATAACAACGATAGGAAACACGTGAACAACCATGTTGCCAAGGAACAAAACTCCCTAGCGCTCTTAGCGGCTGACCATGTTGGCTCGGAGCTCCATTGTGACGTATTTTAAGTACTACAATAAAATTTGGGTCCCGCGTAGTTTAGGGTAAACCTGTACACTTACATTTGAACGATCATTAAAATTGACTTCCTCATCCTGGAGCTGTTTTTTCGCATAAAAACGCACGAAAATAACTGAAATTTGCTTGATTTTAAGGTCCAAACTGGTCTATCCTGAAGCGTTTTTGCTTGGAAACGCACACACTTCCCATCAAACTGTCCTACCTCAACGTGCTTTTTGTTAAGCTCGTATTACACTTCCGTGTGTTGAAGCTAAAGGCTTCTATTTTTGTTCCCAGACCCAGCAAGCACAAAACGCACACGAATTGGCCAAAATAGCCTTTACCATCGTATTGAGATTTTTATACGCCTGTTTGCTGGCGGCCACACCACCAGTGCGCGCCAAATTAATGCATTTTTTAGCTCCCGACCATGGTTTTTTTTAATGTCTTTTTTGCTAACTAAACAGCAGGCATCATGTAATTTTACTTACTGTATGCGTTTCCAAGCAAAAAAGCTTCAGGATAGGCCGGTTTGGAGCTTAAAATCAACCATATCTCAGTTATTTTCGTGCGTTTTTATGCGAAAAAACAGCTCCAGGATGATGACGTCAATTTTAATGAGCGTTCGGATTTAAGCGTACAGGTTTACCATACTCTAACAATATAATATTCTTAAACGATAGTACCTAAGTAGTTCATATAACAACAATCGTTGGCAAAATAGTCCGATAATCATAGGAACGAACTTTTTGATCTATGAAAGTTTAAAATGCATCAATTTAGCGAATCTTTTCATCTTATCATGTTAGTAGAGGTAAATCGTTCAACTGTGAGCATAGCTAATCCGCAATCGAAATCTCTCAAAGTGGTAACGTAGAAAGTCCAACCGTTTATCTCTTATTTTGCCTAAAGACGCGGCATCTTCCAACGCCAAAAAGGCTTCACCGATTCGCGCCAAGTTAACCCGTGTACTCAGTCCGACCATTTCCCACAGGCCTAGCGCCCTTTTTCTGTAACCGCGCTGTGATGGATCCTCTATTGAGACTAACCATCGAGTTTTCGAGGGAACACCCTGGACGTGATATTCTCATGCCTTTCACCGCAATGGGATGAGACCGGTAACGGATAGGGCTGTGTAACCCCCTCCATACGGTAATCGATATGGTTTTGAATCCGCTCCAGGGATTTTACATAGAACCGCACTTACTTCCCTGTGGGAGAGAAAACACAATAATCTTCTTTGAGGAGAAAAAATTGGAGCTTGCGGTACTTAGGATTAGATTTCACTCCTATTAGCAGTTTTCAGGGAAGAAGCCCAGCACAGGCAGCAAGATTACTGGAAAGGACGAATCCGACAGTCTCGGATCATTAGACTATCATATTATAGAGTAATTGGGATTCTAACGGGAAAAATTTAGAATAACCGTTATGTACTGAACTAGTTAATTCTAAAAAAGTTCAGTCATGCAGCATGGCCCCCATGAGCGAATTTTGAAGAAATCTTCGACATTTCGAGCGAAGCGAGGCCTTGGGTCTGCGTGCTAGTACGTACATAAATATGTTCATGCAAATATTACCGATTGTTACAACTAGCGAACGGCATTATTTCGATTTTTGACTGATTTTTCAACTTTGAAATTTTTGAAAACTTGATACATGTTCTTATAGAAAATTTTACGCTGATTCCGAATATACCACATGTTAGTATGCTGAAAAAATTATTCGCACAACAAATCGCTAAAAACAGGCTATTTTGAAATTTTTGACTACATTTTTGAAAATTTCAACCCGAAGATGTAATCCGATCAAGCTGGCCAACGAACTTGAACTTTCGTTTTGTGTCCTTAACATTTTAAAATTGGTTTGAAGTTTCTAGCACAATTCTACGGACAGTTATCGTCTGGAATGACACATAAATACATATATACATACATACATATATACATACATAAATACATTTAAAAAAATGCGTTAAACTTCAGAATATGATTCAGAATAGCCTGAAACGGATTTCTGCATAAAATGTTTTCAAAAATTCACATTCTACAAATTTTGAGGCGAGAGCAATAGCTTAATTTTCTTCAAAAATTCGCTAAAACGGGTCTTTTCTGTTAAATCCTCGCATTTACAAACTATTTTCTATAGAATGGGGATTGATCGGACTGATGATCCCCAATCATTTTTACGTCCACTGTGGTAAAATAGATCAGAATGCTGTGTATAGTTTGGTGGTCTGGATGCTTGCAAGCTCGTATCTAAAAAATACATTACATCAAGTACTCAATCCCTTAGTAAAAATACAGATTAGTTGGACATACAGGTCAGAATGAATGAATAATAGAGAATTAACGGAAATATGCGGGGATATAACAGGAAAGGCCCAAAAAATCATCTTATGGCATCATCCAACTTTCATGATAAATTGTTCGCAAATACTATTGGGATTTGGAGTTTTGTTTCCAATATCACGTTCATTAATTGAGAAGAAGTGGAAGATATTTCCAGCAGAAACTTCTCAATGATCGCATTCTAATTATTCTTCCTAATAAATCTTCTCATTATTTAAATGAAGAGAAACGTGTGCATCATATTGTACATTGTAGGTTGACGTAATGTTGTGACTTGATATGGTTATCTAGTGATTTATTTGATTTATCGTAGTACCATTATTCGTACTGTGTGTCATTCTGGACCACCGTATTCCTTCAGAATCGGGATACAAAATACGGTTTCCATTAAAAAATAAAATAATAATAATAATGAACATCTCAAAAGACAGGAGAGCAACACTTTTTGTGTACAAAAAAGTACTGAATTGTCAAAAAAATTTACCCACCTACTAAAAACTACTATGGAGTCCAACGAATTGCCATAAATGCATCTAAATATTTGTTTTTATTAAAGGACACCATTCAGAAAAAGGTTGTTTGGCATAAAGGTGAATTTGGAAGTTCCTAAATTTCGGTAAAATGCGTTACAAAAAAAAGGACTAATTGTCTGAAAACCTAAAAACTCTCTTGAGTTCCATAGTTGGTCCATTTTAGTATTACCTGTTTCCCGTCGCAATGCTACGCGGGAATAATCGAAACCTGCAATTCAAATTTGTTTATTGTTTGTTACCTACCTACCTACCTACGTTTAGTGGAAACAGACAACGTTCTTCGTTAGTTTCCGTTTTCTTCATATTGTATAGTTGGTTGAGCAGCTTATTCTAGAACTTCAACTAGCCACATTTTTCCTCCTATACAAACCAAACAAAGAAACATTCTCTACAGTGTAGTAAGATGCAGTAAAATCAAGAAACGGCAAACTAATAATAATAATAAAATAGTATAATAATAATAATAATAATGATAATAATAATAATAAAAAACAGGAAATTCCAGATTGACAACAAACAGGCCAGCAACTCCAAGATGTGCGAGCTATAAATAGAATCAATCAGGATGAGTCTGCCATCAATTAATATTATTGGCGATAAGGAACTAATTTGTCATTGATCAATCGATTTTTTTGTCTTCGGAATCATGTACAGCTCAAAACGGAGAAAAGAATCGGTGATCAATTTTATAAGGTGCTTCGCGAGACAAGTCTTTCATCCGAGCCTTTGAAGTGTCGAAGGTGTTGGCGCGCCAGCTTTCTACAGATACGCCATCTGTATGGGGAGACGGCACCGAGAAAAAGATAAATCATCGTACCTGCCTCCCTTATTAACCTTTCTCCAGTGTAATTACAAGTCTTCTAACAAAGGCGGGCGCCATTAGTCGACTTTTATCTAGATCGTCTTTTGTGGTGGCTCCCGTGGCCATCATTAGCATTTTGTTTATGGTATAGCGCTATCTCTCGGTTCTGGAGACATTGTTCCCCTCAGATGTGTACTGTTAGCCAATGTTCGAGGTCATTTTCGTCCTCTCGCGTTGCTTTTGTTATTTCAAGTAATAATACATCTACCGTTCAGGTTCGAACCGCGGGGTGTCGGTTATCTCATAATTAAACGCCGTAACAACGCAGCGTAATGCATAATCATGTTGCGTGGCATTTGTGATTAATGATTGTCTCGAACTACAGTAAAATTTATTTGTAAACGTAAATGCACTATAGTTGCCTTATATTACAAATTTACTGCAAGAATGACATTGGACTAACAGTATAAATAATATTTCAAGGTTGGTAAAACATGCAATACATAGCAAACATGTTTTTCATTTTTCCGATTACCTAGTTGGATGTCAACTTTCTCGACTGATCTACTTCAAAGAATCTAGAGTGCCAATCTTGAACCACATGTTATCATTGCATTTCCTTTCATTTCATCCTCCTCCGTCCATTCCTTTCTCTATTCCATCCTTCCTCCCTCCATTCCATCCATCCTCCCTTCCTTCCATTTCCATGACCTTGCATTTCCCGCCTTTGTAGGTGTCAAGCTATGTTGTCACCTTGATTTACCACCCTCCATACCTGTAAGCAGTTACCTGATTCTTTTTTGGTAAGCCTCGGGGCCAGAAAAACTCCGGAAGTGTAAGCTTTTACTTCGTTGTCTACAGATAGGAAGCTTTGTTTTCACTTATGTGAGATGAAATTTTTTCATTCTAGAATCAAAATTTCCACTCGCATTTTATGTTTTTGACCACCTTGTACACTTGGTTCCGTGAATGTGAGTGTTTTTGTGTTTTATTGTGTCTGTCCGTGTGTCCGGAAATTCTGGCAACGGGCTCAATTTCTAGAATTTTCAACTGATTTTGTTGAAATTTAAGGAATGAGCGGGTTGGGCAGTGGATACCCCCTATCAACTTCATTGCATACAAATTGAAACTCCCACTCTGCGCACACGTAGATGTAAATTCCATCAAACATAGTTTTTCACATTTTCTACTCATCCGATTCCGATCTCGTTTAAATTTGAAGGGTGGTTAAAAAAAGGCGATTTAATCACGCCATATCAATTCATTACGACATCATCAATAGCTGTTTCGCATGCACGAATGTAAATTTTTGCAACAAGCATAACTTCCACAGTTCTCATTCGATTTTGATGACATGAGCGGGAATGAGCGGGTTAGGCTGGGAACGATTCCATGTAAATTTCATAACTGACGAATTCATTGTTCCCACTGGACGTGCGTAAATACAAAACCCATCAAGTCTAAATTTTTCATGGTTTATTTGTCTGATCTTGATCAGGTAGTGGGGAAATGATGATTGATTACCATAAGTTTCATCACAATCGTATCATTATTAAAAAGTCGATCATCCTTGTAACAAGCATGAAATCTATACTTCCTATCCGATTTCGATGAAAAATCCATGAATTGAACGGTTCAGACTGTAGATGGTCACCAACAATCTTTATCGCGAATCACTGGTAGTTTTTGAAGATGCGAAAACGAGACATCTATCAAACATCATTAGCGAATTTTCTTAAAATTGAAGCAATTGCAATGGCTCAAGAAATTTTAAAATCAAAATCGTTGAAAAATTTCTTCATCGAAGTCCGTTTTGAGGCATTCTGAAACAAATCCTGGAGTTAAACGCTTTTTCAAATGTATATATATATATATATATATATATATATATATATATATATATATATATATATATATATATATATATATATATATATATATATATCATCCAGACGATAACACTCCTTAGAATAGAGATAAAAATTCCGTTCTTGCGCCGAAAAATCAAGCTTTCCAACCGAAAGGATGAGTTCGTTGGCCAGCACTTTTTTAGCACATAAAATTGGCCAAATTTCAAAAAATGTGCTAAAAAAAATCACTAAAATGGCTAAAAACGGCTAAACATTGTTAAAATTATATTTTTTGCAGAATATTGCTCAAATAAAGTTTATTAACTATAAAATAGAACATTCAAAAAATGTTTGTAAAAAAGTATGCTGAAAAATGTATTTGAATTTCATTAAAATTTCTAAAAAATCGACAAAAACTGCAAAAAAGCTAAAAATTCAAAACCACCTTTTTGAATAGCAGGCTATTCAAAATACGTTTTTTGCCATAAAATTAATAGTTAACAATTTCATTCCACTCAAAAAGCTCTAATTTGAAAACAATTCAACATTATACGATCGTACTGGAACATCAATTATCGTACTGGAACTGTTTCTTACTGCCTGATTAACGATTTTACTCAAACTTCAAAGGAACCTCCGTGGAATCATTGAAGATTATTTGAAGCATTTCAACGTTCTATTCATTTATGTTACGGAAACGAAAAATCTATGTTCAACACCCAACTTGGCACTTTTTATTTATTTATTATTTTTTTTTTTTTTAAATAAAAATTCTTCTATTAATTCATCCCTACTCTCGCTCTTGCATATCCTTCCATCTTCCTACTGTATATTCCTTAGTCTCCCTACCTATGTATAAAAAGAGAAGAAGTTATTGAAAGGAATGCCATTGTAGGTTCAGCAAATATAAGCGTAAGGAAAGGATTTTTGTTTTTAAAGAAGAGCGTGCTAAGGAAAAGCGGGAGGGTTGGGTGATAAAGTGAGGTAGATAGAGGGAAGTTCAAAAGGTTTTCTTGTCGAGGGAGAGTATCCATCACCGGGCAAGATAGTGGGAGGCGGGGTAGAGTAATGGTGGTTCAACTAAGAAGGGGTGAGAAGGTGCCTTGACCTCTGGTCTTACCAACATCCCTTAGGATCTACAAGTGTCCTTGATTCGAATTTTCAATCTTCAGTACCTATACCACCACCCGTAAAACATAGAATCCGTTGAAAATTGCTTTAAGCGATTTTATGTGAGTAATAAATAATACCCAGATGCATTTTGTATCTCTCGTAGGCATGACATCATGTTGTTCGATTCTGATAAAATTTCAAACAACTGGAAAATCTCTACCAGCCGTTATGCAATAGACCGTCACTGACCAACCAAATTGATTTCATTCGATTTATCCAGGACAGTCTGGTTTTTGCAAGTATCGGTGCCTAGTCTTAGAAAAAAGTACCTATACAAACTTTCATTCCCCCAGGAATGAATACGTCGAATTTTCATCACTTTATTGGGTAACTTACACTGCTTAATAAGAATAATAGAAGTAGTGCGCTAAATATAATGAAATTTAATCATCAATGTAGACGAAATACTTTAGCAAAATTGTGTAGCAATGAGCTCCTGATGTGTTGATGAAATGTTTAAAGGTAAGTTAAGGAAGTTTAAGGTAAGAAAGGAATGTCAGGTAAGTTCTGGTATCCTTCGTTGATCTTTGAGTTAGTTTTCCTAGCGTCTCGAAGGTTCATACTGCAGCAGTTGAATACTCCTAATATTGAATTCAGTATTGAATGTTGAGTATTTTATTGAATTCAGTAAATATACATACTAAGTGCAAGACAGGTCAATTTTTCGGAAGACCAACCGAAAAACGCTGCAAATTATTACTCGAATTTTCAATATTTCTGTATCAGACGGCCCTTCTACGCAGAATACTGGCCCGGAATTATTCATTTAATAGGTACTTAGTATATTTTATTACCGAAATTCGGAGCTTCGAGCCTCGCAAATAGGTTCACTGCATTACAGCACCTGGACCCCATAATTTTACGCTTTTTAGAAAAGTTGAGGAGCAAATGATCTAGGAATGACTAAGTTCCATCAAGTAGAAGGGTTGAATACAACGCATATTGTTTTGAAACTATAATGTTGATTCTACATTAATTAAATGAATGTATTTCAGTAAGTTGATTAGAGAAACAATCAGTCTTGGAGGACCTTTGCCTTCCTTATCTAATAACACTGTTCTCTAGCCATTCCAAAGGCGCCCTATTCCAAATTTCAGCACAGGATTCATCCAGGACAGAATGTAGTCTGTGAGGTCCCTGCTGAACTCCACCTCCATAACTTGTAAATGTATTCACTCAGCTGATTGGAGCACCTCCGTGCCTCGTAATTATTTTCGATAAATCCCAAAGGAGCTCCATCTTTAATTTCAGCACCGTAAGTGCATTATAAAAGTAATTGCCTTCAGGGGTCACACAGCTGATCAGAGTCCCTCCATAACTAGGACCTGATTGTGATGTAGAAGTCAATTGTTGTAGATGTTTAGGGGTCCACATGCGTAGAACCCTAAACGCAGAACTCTATCTTGTCTGTAATCATCAAACGAAATCTATTATACATACGAGTACAATATCTAAATAAATATAACTGCATAGCTACTATGTAACTTTAATAGATCTTCTATATTTTTAAGAAGAGCTGACCAAGTAAAAATCAATGAGATGATTACCTACCTACACTTTACAAGTCCAACTATAAGATACAGAAGTTATAATAATCTCGATTTAGGGAAGTCAGAATTTCCTTGGAATTATACCTATCAGCTTCAATTAGAGTTTGAGATGAATTTTCAGTCTGTGCAGTAGGATCTTAACCCGTACGCCTGACCATATTTTTTTCAACGCTTAACCGGACCATCGGTCTCACAGACCTATATGTTATGAAATCGCCAATTTGTTCCTTTGTTCGCATGTTAGCTTCATTATTGTACCATGTTCTTTTCATCTCTCATTAATATTTAGGCCTCATTAATATTTAAGGATGTTAGGTTACCATTTTAAACTACATTTTCTCATAAATTCCTTTACGTCAATCCATAAAAAGTACTTTTGTAGTAGATAACTTTTACTTGCTTAAATTTCATCAGATTCACACTGGTTATAAACGAAAAACCATTCGAAATACTTTCAATATTTGATAGTAGTAGTGTCCCTTCCATAAGTATCTCCAAATATCTCACTAAATTACCTGAGTAAATAGTTATAAAGAAGACACGCATGTGTTACTTAGCCAATTCTTATGCGAACTTCGTGTTAGCGCTCTTAGGTGACCGGTAAAAGGGGAGGCTAAAGAAGAACCCATCTTTGGGAAGGAATGGCGGCTGGAATTCGTCCTCGAATGACACAGACTGGCGACAACGTTCTCAGAAGATCAAAGCAGCTCCAGTTTCTTATGCATCTGCTAGGATGCCTGCAACACATAAATCCTTCGAAACTTGTCAAGAGCTGGTTAGAACGTATAAATTTAGCGGTAGCAGGGGAGTGGCTCTGCAAATCAAGACTGTTTTTCTTCTTGTTTCTTGTAGTGGAATCATATTTAACTTTTCATTATTAGTTCATTGTTAGGCAGGAAAAATAAATAGATAAATAAAATTTTATTATGTCATTCTAGCCTAAAATAACCTCGCCACAGTGTTGACCATGGATGTTGACTGACAGTAAACTAAGGCAGCTAACTAGAGGATTCCACTTGGTGAACTAACATGTTTTTATACATATATAAGCGATCCATAGCTATAGCTATCCAAGTCTCATTTAATTATTAAACTATTTGATTTTTCAATAGTATATCAGCCCAACATAATACCAGGCCTGCGTCTTCTAGCTTTGAATCAGTTCCAGTTTCTTAATCTCTAATCTATATGTATGTAAGTAAATCGTAGTAAATTAATTAGTTGTACAAGTCTACAATTTCTGTTGTTACGTAAAGTAAGACTTAAAAACTACATAAGAGCCTACCATTTTGTTTTAAAACAATATCTGAAATATAGTTTTCAACTAAAGTCTCAAAGAAAACCCAAACACCTTCGAATCCGTTTGCATAACCTATGCTCCACGCGACAATTCCTATGCAGGTAGCTTTGGTCTTATTTCACTTTACAATAAACACGTATTTGAAATTGGTACAAGAAGCGATTGGCTATAAAAGAGAACCAAATTGAATTACGTAATTTGGTAATTTTCCTAGCCTAGGTAACTTCGATTTAAGTTACTTAAATCGAGATAAACGGTAGTTCAACCATCCACCGATTCTAACTTGTTTGTACCTACATTTTTTCGTCTATCACTACAATAACTATAAACAAGAAACTCAACTAGTAAACTCATAAAATCGATTTTTTCACTTTGATAAGTTTTAGCATAGAACAACATCACGAAAATGTTACGAAGTAGCGTTACGGTATCTAAGAAAGGAAATTCGAGAGAAACGGTTGGTCAATGAAACGATTTTCCGGTAGAGAAATATTTATGGAGAATAGGTTATTTGTTCATTTTAGCGCACCTTGAAGGGCCTAGTTATTGCTTTATTTTATGTTATATTATCATGAAAGGTGGAGACAATATGAGTCTATAAATACCCTACTTATTTACGTCAACTGGATCAAATAAGTATCTCCGGATGACACTCACATTCTGTCCTTTTTATTGTTATACCGTACCCACCCTATTTGGAGTGTAGAATGGGTCTGGGACTGACAATAATTAGGTTCTATAAATCGATGTGGTCACCCTCCTCGGAGAATGGTTTGTAAGAGAAGGCAGGCTCGATCCCCACAGGGGGTTGACAGTTGAATGTGTCCATATGACTCCTTACCCCCTGCTGACGCCTGTTGGACTCGACGACAACACAAGAGCGTGCCAGCGTCCTCATAATGAGGTTTCCACGTAGGTAAAGGAAGAAGACGGAGGACCACACCTGGAAATCATGGTGGGTGGGGTGTCAGAAGCCTGGCCATCTATCATCAAGAGTCGTTACGCCCTTTCAGATACTGATCTGAACTTCCTCTGGCAGCTGCGAAACCCCGGTGGGTTGTCGTGGAGTGGTGAGGAACTGTTGTTTGCAGTAATGGATCTTCCTGGACCACCACGGGATTCGCATTTTGAAGACGGCATTGAAGGTGAAAAATCGATGAAATTCTCTTTTAACTGATGGAAAGAATTGGATTACCTGTTACTTGATTTACTGAAGTTGGATTCCTCTCACCACCTGAACGTCGTCATCGCATACGGTATCACCGCCCCTTACTATTTTCTATGGCCCCAGAGGTAGGTAGGTAGGTAGGTTTTCCGCAAACTTGTTTTTCGTTCAATACACGTATCTTTACAATTTAACCTTGCTGCCTTCTTACATCTACCTTTATATTTAACGCAGTCTAATAATTTTCTCATAGGTTGTGTCCAGTTTAATTCTGGTGGACCTTCAAAGCTTTAAACCATTTACATAGTCTAGAAGTCTTGGTCACCGCACTACTTGCAACCTATATTATCTAGTTTACTAGCTACCTTACTTTCTCGGTTGGTGCAATTGGTTGGACGTGCCGCCCCGCATTTCCAACTATTATGTAGAAAAAATAGAAATAGGAAAATTTGTGCGGTTTCCAGTGGATACCTACTCATCATGAATAAGCAAATTTCCTAAATAAAAATAGCTACCTAACCCAACAATTCCATTCCAGAACCATCTATCCAACCATTCAATTCCATTTGAGATTGTAACAAAACATTTATTGGTGAAATTTAGCGTTTTAGACTATTCTGAACACTTTTGTTCCAAATATTTCTGTGTTTGTGTGTGTTTGTCTGTCGTGTATCCGCAAATCCTTGTAACAAGCTCAATTTCCACAATTTCCAACCAATTTTGATGAAATGCTCATGTAATTTGCGGGTTAAGGAGTAGATTGTCTCCTATCTGTTTCGTTGTTCCTAAATCAATACTTCACACAGCACATGCGCAAACTAAATTCCATCATACATCATTTTCTCACGCCTCCGTCGTCCGATCTTGCTCGAATTTCCTTTGCATTCCTTGCATTCCTTAGCAATTTCAACATAATCCTGAAAATAATTAGTAGCTATCGCGCATGCGCGAACATGCATTCCTTTTTAAACGAGCCTAATTTCAACATTTTTCATCTGATTTTGATGAAATGTTCAGGGAATGTGCGGTTTAGGCTGTAAATGGTCCAGTATTAATTCCATAATTCTCAAATCATTACCTACTCCGTTTTGCGCATGCGTTAACGTAAATTACGTGAAGCATCATTTTCCCGTTTTCTTAAACATCTTTACTGTGAAGCGTAATATTCCAGGGTCTTGAAACTGTAAAAGTGTGAACCCTTCTTGAAGGCACAATGTTCAGATCATATATTATGGGGCTTAATAATTATAGACCAATGATCTGCGTAGAAGGGCTATCTATTACGGAAATAATAAACCATTGTGTAATAATTTGCAGCGTTTTTATTGATCATTGTTGGTTTTGTAAACGTAAAATGTCCGGCATCTCAAAATATGGCTTTCGCCGGCTCAAACATTATAGTAAACGTGTCTCCAACCGTCAACCAACCCATCACCATGTCTTGTTGATGGATTGTGATACGTAAAGTTTCAAACGACCTCACTCTGAAGAGGCCATAACGAAAATAGAACATTCGAAAATATAGCTTCAGCATCAGCACCGAAAGGCGTTATAGGCGAGGGAGGGCTCCTATTCGGAGCATGGAAATAGCCCTAGCAGTAAATCTACCATACCGAACTCCACCCCATGCAACCAAGCTCATGATATAAGTGCAAATCAACCTTTTATAGCTCTCAGATCTCCATAACAGTGCGGGACCCCGTAAATCATCCGGGAGGTTATGGTGGAAGGAAAAGGTGCTGGAAAGGGGAGAAGGTTTATGACCACGGAATTGTGGCCGCTCACCGGCATGGACATGGGTTGCTGCGGGCACGAAGAATAACAACTCTATCGTCACGAGCATAATATAACGGGGGGTCCGCAATCCGGTTGCGTTACAAACATGAAGTCTGTAGTTTATCGTTATTCGCCAAATTTTTTAGTAACTTACACTTTGAATAAAGAAACCGAATTACATGACGATAAAAGTAGAGAACACGCTAATTCAACAACGCTTTGTCCTCCGTTGCTGGCGGAAATTCGTCTCTCCATCCCTCGCATCTCAAGTCGTCAGCCTGAAATTTTCCACGTCCCTTTCTCTCCGACAAACTATCTTCTAAATCGACCACTGCACCGCATCCCCCGTTCTGCAAACCTCTTCTTAAATTTGTACCCAGATTTTGACTTTTTCAATAGTCCCCTGTCATCTCTGAAATCTCTAGTGCTCTCTTCTCCCGCTTTGTTTTTACTATTATCTCCAAATTGCTCTACTGACTTCATAAGTTAAATTACTGTTATATTATTGCTGTTTCTGGTAAAATTGAAATTCTTGTGTACATTGAATTGCTACTTTTATTATACTGTTGTAAATTGTGCTAGCCCGTTAATAAGTAAATAAATACATAAATAAACGCTGAACTTGTTCGTCGGTACCTACCCTTTTCGCTTTAGATCTGGCTGTATACTTGTACTGCTAGATGACACATGATATTTACAAAGGATGTCCATTTCGAATTACAGAACCATAGGTTGATATCGATATACCTGCGTAGATATAGGCACCTACAGAGGGAAAATTAATGCACTTAATTAAAACATCTCCACTTTACTAGTCCCCGTCATCGCAGCATAACGATATTTAAGTAAGCAGGTACTTATCAAATGAAAATAACATAAATCTATGAATCATTGAAATGATTTTAATAATCATCAAAGACTCCATAGCGGAATATAACCAGTCAAGATGTAGGTAACGTAAAACGTCGAAATCGGTCATTTAGGAAACGGAAAAATAATGCTAGAAGTAAAATACGTTAGCGCATGCGCAGAATGGAGTAATGATTTGAGAAAAATGAAATTGGTGGGGGACGATCTACAGCCTAACCCACACATCCCCAGAAAATGTCATCGAAATCTGTTAAAACCTTGAAATTAACCTTGTTCTTGGAATTACACTTTCGCAAATGCAGAGCTACTTGCTAGGGGCGCGAGAAAATTACGCTTGATGGAATTTACCGATGAACATTTCATAAAAATGGGTTGCAAATTGTAGAATTTAAGCTTGTTACAAGTTGCCTCACTATTACATACGCACGGATAATAGTTAATTAACTCGATTTCGCACAGTTAGAATAAATTCTTTTGGATCTATTTCACCTGATAATGCCATATGGATTATATCAGCTGATATCTACAACGCAATTTTTTTGTCTTCCGGTCCCAATCACTAGCAATCATTGATGAAATTTAGAGATTGATTGGCTAATCAATAGATTTGCTAGCAGCGCATGATTTCTTTATGTTCTCACTATTAAAAATCCGAAGGTGATTTTTTGAAATTCTAGCCCTAAGTGAAAGTTAACGGATCAGCGTACAGCGTTGCGGATGATTTTAATAGATTCTTTGGGCTTATATTAATCAGTGACAAGCAAAAAATCATTACAGTTACCTCGTTTTCGAGATCTCGATTTTCGAATGTTTAGCCCTTTAATGTTACTATTTAGGGTTGATAAAAATTGATGCTGAGCTTCTAGATTCACCTGGACCCCAAATGTTATTTTGAACCCAAGTTTCATACAGTTTGGTCTACTAGTTTCGGAGAAAAGCCACCAATCACAGAGGGTACTAGGTAGTAGTAGTACGAATCGCGAATAGTTATAATATAGCTGTAGGTACTTATCGCACATTCAGTCATTCCAATCAATTTTAATCCGACAAACAAAGCTAAGAATGAAGTGCTGTTTAGAATTCATCAAGACCTGTATTGGACACTGGTAAAATTAAATATGATCAGTTAAAACGAAAACATTTGTATTTTAATGCATTTATATATTTATATACTGCTCATTCTAATTTATTATTCGTTAATTAATAAAGAAGAGTAAACGTGGCTGTTGTATTAATATGTACACCTTCATAATGGCCCGGCATATTCATAGCTTTCATTCATCTTTTACGTTGCATATGAGTTGTTATTCCGATCCACTCGCAGTTTTGAAACACCGGTTGTCGCCGTGGTTAATTTGAATGACATCACTTTTGACACGGTTAAACATCAGGTTTCATTTTTGAACTTCTGTCAAAGAAAAGTGGGAGAAGCTTTCAACGTACCCAACTGCACCATTTTCATGCAATAAAAAGGGTGGAAATTCAAATCAAATGCTTTTAAATCATTTTGAAGGTCCGCACAACGGCAACGGACAATGAATTCCACCTGAAACATGTCGCACCTAAATGCAAATGTCCATTAACCTCCCAAAAAGCGTACAAGCTTTTGCGCACAGCTGTCAAATCAGGAAAAGCGGAATAAACAACAGGGAGAAAAGTCGGCGGTGTTTTGCACTCTGAAAAACTACCCCTGCCTTTCGAAAATTTATGCTCGCACGTCCCTGAGTGGGTTATCTGTGTTGTAAATCAGCCTGTGGACCCAGGGGTTGTAAATCAAAGCCAACCTGGTTCAGACAAAGCGGACTTATTTACGGCTCGCGACTGGAGCGTCCTAGAGCCTCAACAATAGTGTTTTGACAGCGACCCTGCACCTATAGAACGAGAATGCTTGGGGGGTCGAACGAATAAACACCTGGAGGAGTGAGGATTGTGTTAGAGGCCGAGGCACATGATTGTTGTGGTCATTCCGAGCCCACCCTTGTGCTACACCTCTATCCGCGAAGATTCTTCAGTGGAGGATTTATAGGGTAGTTCGAAGTGCCAGTAAAATGCATCAGCAAAACTCCTTTCTTGTGTTAGCGTTTGCAAACCTTCCTGTCGAGTCTTCAACTCCATGAAATTTCTTTTCTGAATTGGTCAATTGTATATTCCATTCAAGAAGAAACTTTAATGACGGCGTGGCTCCGTATCGAAGTTTTCAACTTCTAAAATGTTTTGGGTGGGTGGTCACAGGATAAACATACTATGCAGCTGGTTAAACTTCAAAAAAGTTTCAGTCATGCAGCAAGACCGAATGAGCGAATTTTCGTAAATTATCGTATTATATTATTATGCTATACATTTTTTCGAAATTTGAGAACTTCGAGTGCAAAGAAATAGTTAACTAATAATTTTTGAAATATGGGTAGTTCTTTTAGTTTGTTCATATTATGTTTGTTAGGCTTTTACGCCGAATTAGAATAACCCTAATGTGGATGGGAGTTAACATGGACAAACTGGTCGATATTTATATAGATTTTTATATAAGTAACTTAAAACTAAATAACTGTATAGATAATTTACCTTGGAATTATGTATTTTTATGTTTATATCATATTGATCCTCGTCATTGGTCCTCCTAGCACATTCCCATTCCATTTGTTCCTTCTATTCCTTATAGCAGGGGTGCCCCCCCCCCCAAGCGCAACGACTCGAGCCCCCCCCCCCCCCCCCAACTAAAATATTTATTAAATAGGTAATGTAAATTATACACTGATGTGGTAAAGAATGTTGTATTTCTTGTTTTACAAATGTAAGTAATTAATTTTTAATTGACAGTAAAACAAGTACAATAAGTAGGTATATGTAGAATTTCAATTATCTACAGTAACTATATACATTGCTCAAAATACACCATTTAGGCTACTATAGCTAAACAAGCCCAAGTATATTATATTTAACGTTATTAGTTATATGCCTTATTAGGTTTGCCTACAATCGACAGAGCAGTTTTTTTCTTTGTGCTGATGATAAAGAAAATGCATCAATTATTTCCTCATTAGATATAGACTCCATCACATCTTTCTCTGCAGAAAGAACCAACAAGTAATTCCATCCAAGAAAGAAAAGAACCATCCAATAAAGTAATTCGAATTGAAAACAGCTGACGCTAGAAAATTGTTAGTATAAATCTTATTACTTGTTCATAAAAAAATTAAAAAAATACTCATTTTTCTAACCCCCCCCCCCCAAATTTTAACGACGCAGTTTGCGTCGTACCCCCCCCCCCCCCTTGTGGGCACCCCTGCTTATAGAGCTTAAGCAGGTAGGTATCTATACGTAAACAATATCTTTGTATCTGGGGTACACTTACAAAATTAAACAACATTATGTAAGCTATACTGAATGAGGGAAAAATTGATGTTAAAAGAGGTATTTAAGTCACAGTAACTGCAATGTGGACAAAAATCACAGTTCGATGACTGATCAGGTAACAGATAATATGTTTTTTATTGCCTATGCCCTGGCATTTACTGTGAGTGGACACAGTCTGCACATATTGTCCCTTTTAATTTATGGAATCATGGATTTAAATTTACTTGTCTCAATGACTTGAAACTATTTGATTTGAATAACAAATGAAAAATTGTAAACTAATATTCATTTGAAGCTGAAATGAGGTGAAATATAAAATATGCTCTTGCTGGTCTAAAGTCTTTCATATTTGGCTAATTATCAACTATCAGACTTATCACATGAGTTTTGTAACAGCTATCAAAAACTGTTACGTTGATCCGTTCAATGGAACGGCGTGCCCGTTGGTACCCCCTACATGCACAGGTCCTCTTAATCGTGGTTCAACCTTCAGAACAGTGAGTCCATTTGCGTTAATAGCAACAATATTATATAAACTCCTATTGTTTATACTAATACCTAATCCGTTGCTATCCCGCATACCTATCTCTCCCCTGCGGTATTTCTTTCATCTTTAAAAGAAGTGAATATAAAAAACTAATCAACCGACAGGCTCGATAGAAAAAAAACCCTGATTACCTTTCTTTTGAAGCGACATAAAGAAAAGCGTAATAAATTATCCCAGTGATTGAAATCTTGTTCTACTTATTTCACCTGAGTTCCAAAATTACATCGAAAGATTGAAATATACTATAGAAGTCCTAGAATTTTGATCACGACAATCGGTAGATTGTCACAGTTTAGGATATAAATTATATAAATAATTCTTGAAGTAAAGGTCAGTCCACGTGGCACTTGATTGTTGAATGACTAAAATATTGAGTCAGCTAGAAAAACCTTCCACCTTCCCGTTGGACTAGTTACTTAGGTACTCGGAAAAATCTACAGTAGTTTGGGGGGAGGGGATAATATTCGTTCAAGAAAAGTCAACGGATGGTCGCGGTAGGGGGGGGGATGTTGACTAGGTTGTGGAAAATTAAGCAAGACTTATCGGCCCCGAAGAAGAAATATAAATATTTCGTAACGTCGGCCTGTAAAATAGAATTTTCATTTGGCAAACCCTCAAGAAACCCAACACACTTTAGATTTAACTTAATGGTCGAGAAAACCCAGCCTGATTATTATATATAATGTTGCTATATATAAATAAATGAATAAATATATATATATATATATATATATATATATTTAGTTTTTCCTTTTTATTTATCTTTATATATGGTCTATTTTCCTCCGCACATCTGTGCCAAAGTATATATATATATATATATATATATATATATATATATATATATAAATTTATATATATAAATTTGGATATGAGAGAAAGTAGAAAGATATAGGTACACAAAAACTTCTGGTAAAAGGGAAAATATGTAGGTACCTCAATATATATATATATATATATATATATATATATATATATATATATATATATATATATATATATTAGTTCAATGAAAGGCTCTACAAGAGCATGTATATGTTCAAACAATTTTTACAAAAACAAGAACGTACGTCACAAAACTAATTTTTATATTTCGACTTAATGGCTTTTTCAAAACTACAAAGGAGAATGAATTTTGGGAATTTTGACGTTGATACGGAGATATCCTTGCCAAGGAGAACCAGTTACTAGGTCAACGTCTAATATTCAGGCCTGGATAATCATATGCTCCCAACACATTGCTATGCGCTCGGTCTGAATGATGTAGCATTATTTTATTTGCATTTGGTTTCATCTTTTTTAGAACTTTGTTGCCAAAACAATCATTGAATATTTCATTGTGTGTCGTGGCATATTGGCTCACTGGTAACTCTTCATCTCTTCTAACAACAGTTGCCCTGTGGTTGTTAACTCTCAAATTAAGGGATGTTTCGGCTTTGCCAACGTAAAATGCAGGACAATTTTTGCATAACAACTGATAAACACACATTGGTGTTTGGCATTCTGCCGACCCTTTGCACTTTTAAGAGTTTGGAGCCATTGTAATTACTTCATTTCCTAGAAAAATTCGCTAAAATGAAAATTTTGTTTGCTATTTTTAATAATTTGTTGGTTTACGCTCAGAAGTAATTAGAATTCGATATACGAACTTAACGTTGGTCGTTCATACGCCGAACTTTGTCCAGTGATATTAGTAAAAACTCATGAGACCGCAATTTTGTTACTAAATTATGTTAACAACAAATACTGAAGGAGAGTTTCGGACGAGGACAGTCAGAGTCACACTGGGAGTATTAATGGTCCAGTAGTTTCGACGTCGAATCATCGAGTCGTCAAAACATGAGTTTCGACGGGCTTCAATGCGCATGCGCGTGGTCATTTACGACAAGCTGAAGCATTCAAGAGTCGAATTTGGACGTCAAATCATCGAAAAGTAGCAACAAACCTACCGGCAGCTTAGCGAAATATCCTTATCAATGGAATACAATAGTCATTCTCTTTATTCACAAAGTTGTTCTAATTATCGAGTTTTAAGTTTATGGTTACTACCCAGTTAAGATTTATGTTTATTGTTTTATAAATAATTTTAATATTTATTGTTTATAACCTGGTTACGAGGTAACAGGTAACCTGTACTGATTTGGCATTCACCGACTCTCGCAAAGAGCTACTTATCATAGCGATTTTTCACGATTCGACGAGGGAGCCCCCTGAAACCATATCTTTTCCATAAACTCGATTTTCAAAATTGACCATGAATGCCCTTACTCTTTGTTCGGCGTATTGATGTTCTTTTATCAATTGGATGTCCAGTTCTGACCTAAATCGAAAGACATTTTACTTTTAAGGAGGCCTGCAGAATTGACAACAATTACGAACAGAGGTTATTTCACAACGGTGGACAATTATTTCGGACAGCGGATTTTAGCTCATACCTACATAGTCATATTTTAATTTCAAATAATATTATTTGAAATTTGCCGAGCGCATAATTTAATGCGGCTGTGGTTTCTTCCTTCAAAACACGATTTATAAGGTTCCTAGAGATGCCCGATATAGATGCATCTGCAAGGGTCATTCCTCATCGCGTTCCTTGTCCAACTGGCAACCATCTTCCGTGATAAATCGTTCCCTTTCCCAGAGCTCTTGGAGCCTAGTGTTTGTTATAGATAAAGGCGAGGCGAAGATTGATGCCTTCGGCCCAATGAAAAATGTGGTTACCTATAACAGCGCCTAGGTGCTATAATTGGACGTTAGATGAAATATAATCATTGCTTCATAGACGTCCGTTCGATAACCAATTAATACCCAGGCTCTAACGAGGGGAATGATGAATTGAACTGTTTCATTATTGAAAATTTAGTGACATATTATCTGACTTCTCGGACCGAGGGACGAGGGAACCCCGGTAATTGGTACGCATTCATCATCATGAATAACTGGCCGGTTTCCTTACTTTTTACATTCCCTCCATCACCACGTAGCTCTGCCTACTTTCATTCTCGACCAAAACTATTTTCAGCATTGAAAACCGATTTCCAAATTTTGTTTAATAATACCAAAGTCTCTCAACTTGGTATCTCATTTTTAGGGGATCTTTAGTGAGCAAAACACCAAATATTGAGTGCTGAACAGTTGAGTTTATGGGCATTTATCAAGGTTCGGTAATTTTCCCAGTTAAAATGATCGATTAAAAAAAAAAAAAAAAAAAAAAAAAAAAGAATTGGTGTTGAAATCGCCGATAACTGGCAACTATAATAAACTGCGAAATTATATCTTCATATACATAGTAGGTAACTCCATAATATAGTCTCTTAAATTTTGTGCCACTTCCCGACCATTTCAACATCAACTTTTCATCACTATTGGCCGACTATCACCACGACATATATGATAGAATAAACTGTGTTTAACATCCTAGATTTCGATTTGATTAAGGTTGTTTACATTTCAAGATACATAGTTTATTTGGAATTCTGTGTATGAATTCCCTCGGGGTTTGGTTGGTCTTCGAATGTCAGGGTAACTTTTTGTCAATATTAAGTGGTAAAGAATACGGTTTGATATTTTCAAAATGCCCTAGCTTTTTGTTAAAATATGAGGTTATATAGGTTGGAATCTTGAAGAAGTTGTCCTGTAAATCTTCCCTTTTTATTCCTTCTTATTAATTTTGTTGTTTAGACCCATTTTTATCCCTATCTGAACTCCCTCCATCTGCTGCCCATAAGACGTATTCGTAAAGCGAAGATGCCCATAAGACGAAAAGCGTAGATGCTTTTACTTAAGAAATTCGCATGGGTCACACAGAAGAAACCAATCTTCAATCTGTTCCTTTGGATTTCGAATTTTTATTACCTCCACCATTTTACCAGATGTGATAGACGGCAGGGTTGATACAGAGTGGCGTTTTGCAAAAATATCAGTGGTCGACTCAAGACAGCTGTGAAAGAATGTTGTGCACGTCCGATCGGGCACAAAGAGGATCGCATCTTGTCCACTGAAGAGGATGCCTTCAGAGAGAAAAGAGAATTGTCACAGGGGAGTGGAAGTAAACAAGATATACAAATCCCTTCTTTCGGATCCACTCGTCTTGACTTGATCCCTCGTTCCTAACAATCCTTGTATTTTGTTCGGGGGAGCAGGAGCAGAGGTTCACTGGGGAGTGATAAGACCCGAATGCATGGGCAGGGCGTGGATAACCCACCTGGTGCCTTTCACGTTGGATCTCTTTGACAAGTGGACAGACACAGCACAGCTGCCCTTGGCGTCGTATTTGAGTGATCTTCTCAATGAGCGCCATTCAATTTTCGTACTCTCACCACCTTTGTTATCCTGATTTAGTGTTGGGCATAATCTTATCGTCAAATACGAATACGATTGTAATCGCGAGAATTATTTGTTGATTCTGAGTCAACTGCGATTATATTCGTATTCGTGTAATAGTATTCGTCTGTCAACAATTACACGAATACAACTCATAAAAATGCGTCACCGTCATCAATTTCAATAGGGCGTCCCTCCTATAATATGCGAAGCCTTGCTAATATTACCTAGGGACGTCCTTAAAAGGAATTCAACGATTGGAGCCCAGCCTATTTGTCTCAAATCTATTTCAATAGGACATCCCTCTAAAGCTAGGTAATATTAGCGAGGCTTCGCATATTATAGGAGAAGCTCCCTATTGAAATTGATGACCGTAACGCATTTATATGGGTTGTATTCGTGTAATCACCGACAGACGAATACGAATATAATCGTAGCTGACTCAGAATCAACGAATAATTATCGCGATTACAATCGTATTCGTATTCGAAGATTACGCCCAACACTGGTCCCAACAATTTCAAAATAAAAATTTTCGAAGCTTTTTCATAAAAATCCATATTGAACATTTTGAATTGCATCTTACAGTTTACTTCTTATAGGATTCAGACAAAAATTCCGTTCTTGCACCAAAAACTCAAAATGTTTTAATGAAAGGATGAGTTAGTTGGCCAACACTTTTTGAGCAGATTAAATAGCTCAAATTTCGGAAAATTGGCTAAAAACGACTAAAAATTGTTCAACATACATTTTTAGTAGAACTATAGTCAAAAGAAGTTTATCAACGATGAACTGAACCATAAAAAATTTATGCACTGAATCATACAGAAAATTTTACTTACATTTTATTTGTATTTGTTGAAAATCGATTAAAATTGCAAAAAGATGCTAAAAATCCAAAAGTGTTTATTTAATAGGACGAGTTTTGTGCCATAAAAACAGGTACCTACATAGCAATGTTGTTTGCACTAAATATGGTTAAAAATTTCAAAACAATGTAGACAACATAATACGATAATTTACAGAAATTCACTCATTGTGCCACATGACAGGAATTTTTGCATTACTCATTCGTAGAACTTGTTTTGTTATTATTATTATTATATGTTCGGTTCGATATTTCAAGGCATATTAACCTTTTTTAAATTCTGTATTGTTTTTTAACTTTTATTTTATTTCACTATTTTCCTTATTTTTATTTTGATCATTTCATTTATTTATTTAATTTTTTTCCGAGTAATTTTGTACTTACGTAGGTAACTGATAAAAGATCCCCTTCCAGAAAATTTGTTGAAAGATATGAAGATTACAAAAAGTGTCTAGTAGGTCACTTTTACATGAATTATCATCATGAGCATTGAAAAGATTTGAATATTCTTGAAAGATTTCATTGTGGGGTTCTATGATTGGAAGGATTGATTTTGCTTACTACATTCCAATTTGACCAAAATTTGTCAATTAGGCAGTGAGAAAATGATCTCGTTTGTTCATGCTAAAAAGCTACAAGTGAGTATGGAGATATGGAATTCATTCGGGACACCTCAAAATGATGAAATCGGACGAAAAGGCGTATGAGAAAATGACGCTTGATGGACCCTGATAATTTTTAATATTAATTACTACTTTCTACCTATCTTTTGTTTGTATCATTAAAAAACTAGTTCATTATCACGATGCAGAGGACAAAATTGTGTTTTAAATGTAGGCATAAGGCCCTGTGGCGCAATGGATAACGCGTCTGACTACGGATCAGAAGATTCCAGGTTCGAATCCTGGCAGGGTCGCATTATTTTTTCGCTTATACGTGACAGTAAACACAATCGAAGAGCTTCGTAGTCGAGTTCTATAAATAGATTAACTTGGCTGATCGCGAGCTCCTTCTCTCCTCATATTCTATTAACAATTTACGTTGAATGAATGAGTTCGAGGTGATTTTATTCTACAACTGAAGGTCCCTATACTTTTGTTTATTTCAATAATTAGGTAACTCTTTAAATCGATCGAGATTTTTTAAAATTATTTATTTAAGGTAGGTACCAACTTAGCTGCTTTGTCCACCAAGTTGAATAATAAATGTATTATTGATTGATTGGAGTTACTCGGTATAAAATAGCAAGAACGAAAAGGATATTTACGAAGTTGAGGAACTGGTCGACGCGTCAGCGTTCTCTCGTGAATAAGGAAGGTTTCGAAACACATTGGTAGAGAGTGATGAACGCACTACAGGGATATCCCTATATGTACGTGCTGTAGGTACATGATTTTGATGAGATTGACTGGGTGTACGCTCTCCATTATAACCTGTCATGAATAGAACAAGCAACCCCTCCCCACTCCTTCCTCTCACCCATATTAAAGTATGAACTGCTCTTAAATTGTGAAATCCAACAATCATAGATTCACGGAGATGGATGAAAATAACACGATATATTGGTACCCCCCATCACTATGATATTTCAGAATTTTCAGTTTTCTGAGAATGGATCCAGAGAGAGACCAAATACTTCGAATTTTGACTGAAGCCAAAAGACCATGAATTAGAATTATAGGAGTTGCCCCCTCAATTTACCCCACCGTAAATGACATTGAAACTCCCAAGCTTTATTGCATAACTGGAATGCATTCCTAATTGAACAAAAACAGAATGACAAAAATCGGTCGAGCATTGTAGCTTGGGCAGCACCTAAAGTGATCGGCTACAACCCCCTTCAACCACCATCACGATGGAAAATCTAAAATTTCCATGTTTTGTTGCGCACCTCTAAGGAAATTTGGATCTAACAAAGAATGAATCACAAAAAAAGGTCAAGAATAGCAGTGGCAACGCTTATCAGGATCGGATTCTACCCACTTCCTGATCGCAAGCCGTAAATTTCCATGGTTTATTGAAGAGTTAGACGAAAATTTGAATCGAACAAAGAATGAATCACGAAAACCGGTTAAGAAGAGTAGCTTGGGTAACGCTTATCATGATCGGCTATTACCTCCTCTCACGATGTCAAATCCTAAATTTCCAAGGTTTGTCCCACAACTAGACTTACTTATGTTGGAAACGAACAAGAAAAGAATCACGAAAATCGGTTGAGAGTACTGATATTTTGAAGTTGGGTAAGACGAAAGATTTAACAATTATTATCTTCAATATTTTTTTATGAAAAAGAAAACTTCATATTTTATTTAGAAACAAAATTAAATTTCGGCTTAAACATACTGTGCTAAATTCTTATGATATGGTTTCCAAAACTAAGGACATTCAAATTCTATCAAATGGTAAGCTTGCATCTTTCGATATGGTAAGTTTGTTCACCAATATCGATGTAGGTACCTGCAAACATGTGGTTTGCAAGCTGATTCTCGTCTCAAAACTTTATATATTATATTTAAAAACGATGAATTGTATAATTTGATGTCTGTTCGTATGGATCAAAATTATTTTTTATTCGTAGGAAAATATTATAGGTTCTCAGCCAGGAGTTGCCATGGGTTCCCCGTTATCACCTTTTCTAGCAGATATTTACCTACATGGATTAAGTACCTTGAACAACACATATTTAAAACATTTAATTCAAATGACTTTCTCTATTGATATAGATAAGTGTATGATTTTATATGTCTCCGGATAGGAACAGAGAGACAACTAAATTCATTTCACGAAAACAGCAATATATTTTATTCCACTATCAAATTCACCCTCGAATTAGGTGGGAATAAACTCAATTTCCTTGATCTTTCCATATCCTCGGTAAACCAAAGGCATAATTTTTCATTTTATAGTAAATAGACATATACAGCGACATCACTATCCATAGTGCATCAAATCGGGTTGGTTCTCCCTAATGGCTAGAACTTTAGCAGGAAGAAAATATCAACAATATTGGGGCAAATCTAACTGGTGAAATGTACATCTAGCTCATACGATCATGCTGCATGACTGGAATTTGTTTATTTTATGCAGTATGTTTGCCACTCTGTGACAGATTCGTAACTCACCCACGAACTGCAGATTCGGATATAAGCGAGTATGATCTCTCGGAGAACGGGTTCCATTTGGATGACGCCAGTGTGCGGTGACCTCAGCTCTGTCCTCACCTCATCGCAAGGATTTTCCAAATCCTCTTCGGAACTTTTCACCCATTGTAAATACGATGCTCGTATCAGCTGATATAATTCCAGGGGAATTTTCACTTTACGAAAGCGGGTAATATAATAACGGGTAAATATAATAAATAATTATAACGTTTGTCACCTGTAGGTGAACTTATGATGCGTAGGTACTTGGTTTATTTTATGAGAATAATTTTTAATTGATGGGTCAGCTCTTGTTAAATACTAGGATAGTGTAGGCGTGTTATTCAATTAATTTGTCTTCGGTAGGTGTCTACACCTATGCAGATATATTTAGATAGGTACCTAATGTATACTCGTAAATAGACTTCGTGTTCTGCGTAGAATTGCTATCCAATACAGAAATAATAAACCTTTGTCTAACAATTTGCTGCGTTTTTTTCTCTTTTTATCTTAAGCTTCTGTTGTCTCACACCCCCCTAAATCACTTCTAATAGACGTCTTCTTATTTATGAAGTTTTGCCTACATGACGTAAATTCAGAAGGACCTCCTAAAAAGGTAGAACGTATAATATGGTCTAAGGAAAAA
Organism: Adelphocoris suturalis; assembly: GCA_030762985.1. Lineage (NCBI taxonomy): Eukaryota > Metazoa > Arthropoda > Insecta > Hemiptera > Miridae > Adelphocoris > Adelphocoris suturalis. The sequence goes on from CM061046.1 coordinate 77,671,017, forward strand.
GACAAACTGCTTTAAATTAATCCAATACGATTTCGGTGGGATCAGCCGATCTTAGTTGGGGTATTGCACGGTACATGAGCAGGGTACAACATCTTTTGGTTCATTATTTTCAAAAATTTTAATTAATGATTGAAATCATTAATTATATCGGTTGTGCAACTCAAAGGAAATTTGGATCGAACAAAGAATGAATCACAAATAACGGTCAAGAATAGTAACAACCTGGGGCAGCGGCAGCGCTTACCATCTCTCGAAAAAATTCGTAATTTTGAATATTTCAATCTGAAAATCATTTTAATTAAATTATCAATGCTGATTTTATTAATTATAAATATAATATAATATCTATTATAATTGATATTTCAAAATCATTTTCAATAATGATAAATGAGCATTTAAATACATTCAATTTCAATGTCGCGTGTATTATCGCGTTTTGCCTGTTGATTTTACTCGTAGAATCACAGGAGGATAATATATATGATCTATCCAACTGATATGTATATATTATGACGGATGTAGGTAGATCAGGTGAGAAAGGCAGATATATGGTTTTATGTTAAAGAGAATTATTTCTCTGGAAAAAAAAATTTTTTTTTTTGAAGTCGTAAAAAATTCTCTGTTTGATTACGAGGATTAATTTCCTTTGAAATTGTACCTGTGCGATATTGGCTGGCATTGAGAAGTTTCGAATTTGAGGCTTCAGGCCTTGGTTCAGAGCAGGACCTAGTTTCCCGGGGCGTAAGCAACAGGCCCTGTGGCGCAACGGATAACGCGTCTGACTACGGATCAGAAGATTCCAGGTTCGAATCCTGGCAGGGTCGCTTAATTTTTTCACCTTGATCGTACTGAGGAGTCTACATTCACGAATTTGTGACTTATTCACCGTATTCTAAACATAAATTAACATAAATGCATTCATGCATTAAGATTGGTATTTATTTTACTACTTAATTACACGTAGTTCGTTGATGTCAGGTTAAATGATAAACCGAGCTTTATTAACGTTCATCATTAGTTGATGAGTTATTTAGGATTCGAATGAAAGCGTTATTCATTCGGATTGCGAACACTTTTTTTGAGTCGATAGAACGATATTGTTATACAAAAATCAGTACCTACTGACATCTATGTGCCTTCCACAGCTTGTTGTATTTGCTTTCTCATGGGTACGATTTTCGAGTCGTCACTTCAGCAGTAAACTCGCATAGCGTCTGCAATAAATTCTCTCTCTTTGAAAAACATCGAGGAATCTTATTACCTCATTGAGGTAGGGAGTTTCATTTTTTTTGCTTCCGACCGCTGTGATCTGGAAGGAGAAAAACAAATTCACCTGTAATTCGAAATCAATTATGATTTCGTTCGTGTGTGTGTGTGTGTGTCTGCTGGGTTCTACATGGTCCACAACGTATTTCATGTCTACCGGGTTTACGTAGCCATGGTATTTCGCATTTCAAATCTGATTTCTATAAAATTCTGAGAAATCGTTGGGAATGAATTGAGATGATCATTGAATTTCACTTCCAATATTGAACGTATATTCTTCGCGTGCGTACTAAAACGAGCAACAACAAAAAATGATAATTATATTTTAGATATTGCCGTGATCTAATATTTTCCCACTCGTGTAAACCTATAAATGGCTTACTTATAAATGTAAACCTCTTCAACGATATACAGAATCGTGTAATGGGTACGAGGAAGCTATCAACCTAATTGGTAGGGTTGGTCGTACTTTAATTTGACAGCAAGTGAATAAAAATTAAATTAAATTTAATATCTTCTTATTTACATGACTTCAATGACTGACAAAATACGAGTATATGTAAAAGTTATTCATTAGAGTCCAGCTCTAGGCATTGACTCTGGAAACTCCTGTCAACACGTACATACCTAGGTGCACTAGCTCTAAAATAGCAAGATCAGAACTTTGGTTGTATACTTATCATTGGATAAAGCTATCGCCATGATATCAGTTGAGACATAAACCGTGGTCTAATACGAGTGGGATAGGTTACGCAGCTTGTTCGCGTGCTTTCAGAGTGTTCGCCAAATGGCTTTTCAGGGGTCGAAAATGTGAAAATTGGCTTTGAAACCTTTAGTTTAGAAAACTGAAGTTCCGTGTAAGCCGGCAGTAAAAAGCGGTGGCGTCATAACAATATCACCAATTTTCCGCCTGCTTTGCGTGCGGACGAACAACATCGGCAGCATTGTGGGTTCTTCGTCTAAAAACCCGATGTTATGCGAGGGTTTTCATTACAAAATTGGTACCCCACAATAATCCTCGTCCCAAGACTGGGGCATGTTATTAACCGAAGTTTTACACGATCCTTAGCTCGGAACTATTACGTTGGAAAAGAACTGTGTTTATTGAAGATGGCTTCCCGGGTGAAATTGTCGGGACGGTTAGCCGTGTGATTAGCCGAGGAGAAAAAAGAATGCCCGGTTTTACTCGGACCATTGTTAAATCGCGTGCGTTTCATGTGGGTCACGACCGAGATTTCAGATAGGCCGAGTCCGTTTCCATTGTGAGCTAGGAATGCGATCATTAGGAAGATCTATCCGCTGATGATCAGCTGTTTAACTCGCAGCCTTTACTTTAAATACCAGTTACAGCGATTTATGTTGATTGGCGGGCACTGCCTTGATGTCCATATCCGCCCTTCTGAGAACCAGTTGGCCTCTTATCCTGTTCTGCCACATTTAGGGCGGGATCCACAGACAAATCCTGAGTGTGTGTGTTCACTCGCACTCACCTAAATGGAGGGTCACCCTCCACTCACCAGTTTGAATTCATAGTTGAGTGGGGTAGTTCACTCAACAGTTAGGGGCACACTCAGATTACACGAGTTTGACAGAGCACTCAGGGGACACACTTTTTGGTTTATTATTTTCAATAATAAGCCTATGTGATCGTATAGCAAAAAATTTGTATAACCCCCCTCAAACTTTGTCATTTACGTTTCAAAGTGCGTAGAATCCAAATTTGCAACGTCCGCCCGCCGTCCGCTGTCCGCCGTCCGCCATTCGCCATTTGGGCCATAAAAGGCCTTAGAATTGACTTAAAAAATCCGTTCTTTTGCACATAGACTCCACTTGGGGTCTAGTTGGTCCTAACTTCTTGCCAGCTCGATCGCTCCTAACCCATGGGTGCTGTGAGCCAAAAATAGGTGAAAAAGTTTCTTTTTTGAGGCTTTGAGTGTTGGACTGACGTACGCGCGCACGCCTGGCACGCTTAGTGGAATGATGAAAACATTGGCAGAGGGTCATGAGGGGAGAGGGGGAGGAGACGCCTTGTAGGGGCATAGCGGCACGTCACCAGAGGCGTAGCAGAACGGCGCCAAGGGCGTAGGATAACGGATATTTATTACTTTTACAATTAACACCCATATAATACACCGCGGCACCATGAGGTGGGTACGGCGCTAATGGGATAAGCGGAACGGCGCCAAGGGCGTAGGATAACGGATATTTATTACTTATACTTGTAATACCCATAAACATATTATACCTTAAACAAGCCATAGTAGAAAAATCATACTCAATTGAAAAAATAATAAACCTTTTTCAAATAATTTGCAGCGTTTCAACTTAAGTTGACAGCCCTGACAGAATGTTGAAGGGGAAGTTTCCTTGGTTTGAGGGAAAAAGGATGGGAAAATTTCCTTTCACATTCCGCACTGATCAATAACAGTTCTCAAAGGTTACTCTTTTCTTTGTGTTTTTGCTTTTTATGCTATTATCATTGTTCCTTGGGGAGACCGGGCATAGGCCTTATCAGACAAAGACGAAAGTCATTGGTCCTCCCGAATGGATCGGGGCAGCCACAATCCTTGTTGCTTGTTTGTTGAATTACTGATAATTTGTGTTTATGTATGGAGTTGTGACGGAAAAGAAATGAGAAAATGAAAAAAACTAAGATTCGCCAGTTATTTTTGAAGAACAGATATGTAGTTGAAAATAAGAAGTGATAGGTTTAATGAGACTGTTGGACAAAAAGAAGACGTGAGAATTTGGGAGAGCTTCAAGCAATCACATTTTCTTGGAATTCTGATTTATTGTAATCATGATTCCAAGATGAATCGGAAAACCATGCACTACAAACTTGGAATGTAGAGATCGCATAAAATCAAAGAGTGACCAGCACTTTTAGCTGTGGTGGTTATAAATCCTTTCCATTCATTTTAGGCTCCTTCAGGTTCGTAGTTGTCCATGACTGTCTCTTTCCCGAATCGGAATACTTTTCAAAATATTTGTTGTTGATTGTATAACATTCGAATGGGATCTGTTGATCGCATAAAACATGTACCTAACAGCCTAGATACAGCCATCTACTTTGATGTGCTGTAGATTTTGAATAAACTCTGAACAAAATAAACGATGTATGCTCTAGGTACAATATTACCAGTACCTACCAATAACTACCTGAAAATAATAATAAAAGTTATCAGGTGACGCACTTGAGTGACCTTCTGCCGTCACTCAGGATATTGCACCATTGAGCTGAGGGCGAAACTCACCTCATCGCCATTTTTTGTTTATGAATCCCGTTGAGTGTGCATTTGGGTTTCATACTCAGCGCACAATCAGGGTCGCCCTCAAATCACGTCTAATGAATTGCGCAGAGTGCATGAATTCCCTTATCGATACACTTAGGGGCCCACACAGACTCAATTCCCGTCTATGATACCCGCACTTATTTATTTAGTGTTTACATGTTCCATTACTTAAATTCAATGGGCTGCAATGCAATTCCCAATACGCAGCTGACAAATATCAATAAGTTTCTCAATAATCTGCTTGTCCAGCACCATTTCTGCAAGCAATTGGGAAAACATACGCGTTGCAAGAAAATCCGCCCTATTCACAAACCGATCTTGCCTTTTACCACTTCGGCATCCGAAAGCAAAATACGAAGAAAAAACCCCCGTTTTTTTAGTTTGTAAAATTGCGGAAACTGAATACGAACCTCGAATTTTACGTTAATAATGTTAGTTGAATGCGACTATTGAAAAGTTTTAAATAAATATAGTGTATGTAGTTCAATAAAAATTTTAGTTTATTTTCATCACAATCTCTTGTAAGATTCGAAAATCTGGTCGTCGTGGGCGTTCTAGATCATTCAGAGATGAGATGGGAATTGACAATGACATGTTTGCTCTAGTACGGGGACTGGAAGGTAAATTGAATGTACCATCTTTGCAAGGGCTTAACAAAATAGTCTTCAACTTCTGATACACAAACTAAATGATTGATCATTAACTAGCTGATTACCCGGCCGTTACCCCAGTCGGGGTGCATAAATAACCTGGTGTAAAGTAGGCTAGATTCGTTCCGCCTACTAAACTTTGTACCGTAGCTAAACTTGATGTGGGATTTCATTAACGCAATAAAATGAATAATCAAAATTTATTGAGTTCAATAGTTTATTTGGATAAAATATACATAAAAAGAACATAAATAATTCACATCACCCACCTGATCAGGTGGAGCCTGTTACATCATTTGGCTTCTGATGCCCCAGATAGCCTGCCAAACAAATTGCAACTATCTAGAGTGAACATGGGAGAATTTAGCCCACTCAGCAGAACAGTAGAGGGCCCACCATTCGTTTCCAATCGTGTTCCAGCGAGTCTCGCTATCAAATTTCATCGTACGGGTGAGCAGGAGAGATTTAGCACACTCAGCTGATCAGGAAATAGTCTTTGTCACTTAGAGTCCGCCCAGAGAGTCTGCCTATCAAATTTCAACTTCCAACAGTGAACAGGCAAGAATTTTTAGTTCACTTAGCAGTTCAGGATAGAGCCCATCCCTTCAATCGCCTCTTTGTGAAACAGGAAGTATTCCTATCACATTTCAATTTCCTAGGGTAAAAAGGCGAGAACTTAGCTCACACAGCTGATCACCCTATATAATTTCGATCGTCTCTTATTACCCCAATTTCAAGATCCTAGGGTGAACAGGAGAGAATTTATCTAAGCTGATCAGGAAAGAACCCATCATTTCCATTGCTAGTGTCCCAGAGAGTTTTCTTATCAAATTTCAACTTTTTAGGGTGAATGGAAGAGATTTGAGCATATATATATATATATATATATATATATATATATAACTCGGCGCCTCGCCTGGGGGCTTCGCCCCCCTGGACCCCCCTAATCTATACTCGGCGCTTCGCGCCTCGCCGGATCTTTTCTCTTTTCTACTGCGTAGAAAACGAGGATAATTTGCTATGCAATTCTTAGCCTGAATCAACTTAGTTTTGGAATGTAGCCAGGTACGTAAGGAGAGGGAAATTGGTAGCTTGAAATGTGAACATTTATCACATAAATCAAGCGCTTTCCAACGTCTGGCGAACGATTTTTGTGCGATGAAAACTGCGGAAGTTTCATTCCCCTAACAACGGCTGCGTTGTACGTGAAAAACACTGAAATTGTGACACAATCTATAGCAACTACTCAACTACTCGGTTGTACGTGAAAATCATCTTTAATTTCGTCCCGGACGTTACATAAAAAATTACTGGGGGTCGGCCTAAGAATTGCATAGCACTTAATATAGCATTTCCAAGTCAAATTCAACCTTTTCCAAGTCAAATCCAACCTTTTCCAAGTATGATTCAACCTTTTCCAAGTCAAATCCAACCTTTTCCTAAACAAATTCAACCTTTCAACCTTTTCCAAGGGAAATGAAGAAAAATACGCACAAGCCCTAAATGTAGTACCAAATGCTTGTCTGTGATAGGGGACTGGGCTGAAAACAATACTCCAAACGCAATAGGTATCATGTTTTATTAAAAAAGAAATCAACAAAAAAAAAAAAAAATCATTTAAAAAAATCAACATTTCTTTTAAAGAAAAACTCTTCTCTCTTCTTCACATATTGTTGATTTATTTTTTAATAAAACATGATTTTGTTTTATGTATAGGTACCTACATACTGCGTTTGGAGTATTGTTTTCAGCCTAGTCCCCAATCACAGAAAAGGATTTGTTACTACATTTAGGACTTGTGCGTATTTTTCGTCATTTCCCGAATAAAGGTGAAAAGGTTGAATTTGACTTGGAAAAGGTTGAATTTGAGTTGGAAAAGGTTGAATTTGACTTGGAAAAGGTTGAATTTGACTCGGAAAAGGTTGGATTTGATTTGGAAAAGGTTGGATTTGACTTGGAAAAGGTTGAATTTGACTTGGAAATGCTATATATATATAATATATGATATTGTTATCCAGATATCGTCTAGAATAAATCAAAACGGATTTCTATAGAGGAAATTTTAGAAAATGTCTATTTTTAAATATAACGTGCCTTGCAATGGCTTTATAGGTTTTCAACGAAAATTTGCTAGAATAAGAATGGCAATAGAAATAAAATAAACGAAAGACCAGTATTGAGAGATGCATAAGTTTCGGGAATTAGCAATGGTGCGAAAATTGAGGATCGATTGTCTTCTTGTTTGGTCTGTATTGAAGAAGTGCGAGAGTTCAGCTGGATGGATAGGTACGTATTTTTCTTTCGTATCCTGTTGTTATTTTATTTCACCCATTTCATAAAACACCGCATTTAATGGGTCTCATTTTCCTTCTCATTCACGGTAGGTACTCGCTTTGTTTCGTAACTACAATTTTCTCCTGATAAAAAGAGTATTTTACCGCGAAACAGACCCGTTCGATTCTCCAGGATATCCCTGATTATACCCTCCTCCGTCTCCATAACTATATATCACTGTATTATTATATATTATTCGGTATTCTGACTGGGTCCCTAGCTGTAACGACCGGCAAACGACATATAATGAAAGAGTTATCCAACTTTATTCCCTTCTGTTATTCTTAAGAGAAACTCACAATTTCGATGGCGAGCTCGTGGTCGTCTATATTTATCTGGCAGGATTACTACGTTCCGCTCCCTTGATGGTAGTGTTTAAAAAAATTAGATGTCGCGGAGCAGCTGTTTCATATTGACCATTTTCATACCTAACACACCAATGAGTCATACGCGTTTTCTCAATCCCGTAATTTATAAGATATCTCATGGAAAAGGATCGGTTTGTGCTTATAATTTCTATAGTACTTGTTGTATTGTCTACGTTTTGTTTTCTATTAATTAAATCTATACACCAACCAATCTCGCTATACGCCTTTAGGAGTTTTGACATGGATATGTCTTTGCTCTGGGGGGTCAACCAAAAATTTCCGTGACGCAAAATTTGTGTCACAATTTCAGTGTTTTTCACGTACAACCCAGCCGTTGCTAGGGGAATGGAACTTCCGCAGTTTTCATCGCACAGAAATCGTTCGCCACTCGTTGGAAAGCGCTTGATTTATGTGATAAATGTTCACATCTCAAGCTACCAATTTCCCCCTCCTTACGTACCTGGCTACATTCCTAAATTAAGTTGATTGGACTATAAACAATTTTAATAAGCCGGTTTCAATATTCTTAACGTAAAGCAATAGCATCATTTACTCCACTCCATAGGAAACATTTTCATCCTCTTGACAACAGTCGACTGTTAGTGTTAACATCAACTCATTGTAGTGGCTTCTCTCCACAGTTATTTTCAACATTTCTATAAGTAAACCGTTGTTTTGTTGGAATTAGTCGGGAATTGTTGGAATTAGCCCAGGGATTTGTTTAAAGTTAAAGGATTTGTTTACAACTCTCGAGGACAACCGTTATGAAATCCCCAATCAAAGACATATCCATGTAACATGGTATCTGCTTGTAAAGCAGATAGTGGAACTCGTTTACGAGTTTTTTAGGTTGATTCTATCCAACTTTTCGTAGAAAATTTGACCTAAGGACATGATGTGGCTTGTAGAATCACCGTTCTCGGTACTAACCTACCTATACTACCCTTATCGACTAGTTTAAAAAATTGATATTATTCTCAGGAACTATGATCGCAGTAAAGTTTTGAGCAAGAATCTATCACCATCTCATAGCAGCCTTGATAGATTTGAATTTTTTTCTTGAAATTTAAGGTGGCAGACTGAGTTTATTACCCCACTATGCTATCCATAGTTTTTATCTCTTATTGTCTGGCTCTCATTTGAATTACTCTCATTGGACTTCTGCCTTTTGACATTTATCAAAAAGCCGGTTCAATATACGTACAAAAAAACATTACCAATTTATGTTAATTTACCCCAACCCCAAACTTCTTTTCAATATTTCCCACAATTCCTAACTCGCAAAATTTTGAGATACTGATGCCAATATCACCTTCAATTAGTTAGGTACGAGACAAAAGGCTAAAACATAATTTCTCAATTCCAATCTATTTACAGAATTATGTGATTCATTGAAATGCATAAATTAAAAGAAAGAATAATAAAGTGAAAGAAGATTTGAAAGTTTTAAGCTTTTTTATGGAGTTTTAATAGATTTTTCAGCAAATATTAATGAAATTTGAGTACTTTTTTGCATAATTTTGTGCATAAATTTTATAATGTTCTATTTTGTTTTTTATAAACTTTGCTTGACTAAATTCTCCAAAAATAAATAAATTTAAAGCCGTTTTTAGTGATTTTTTGAAATTTGACCAATTTAATGTGCTCAAAAAGTGTTGGCCAACGAACTCATACTTTCGTTTGGAAAACTTGATTTTTTGGCACGAGAACAGGATTTTTATTTCAATCCTAACGAGAGATCTCATAAGATCTGATATTTGGTTGAGACCAGAAATATGTTGAGGTAGTTTCTAGTTTCAGAACAGTCAGTCGACGACATAACTTCCCTTTAGCTCTTCGGTGCTTCCGGAAAGTAACGAATGACTGACTAAGGGAGCTTTTATCAATTACAGATAGAGCCCAGGGAAACTCTAGGTAACTAGAGGCCTCGGACAACTTCTCATGGCTATCTGCTTGGTATCCTTACCTGAGACTCATCTCCCTCAGTTAACAATTTATCTGGTGGATAACGTTTTGTAGAGAGGTTATAACGTCTAATAGTAATAATATTACAATATATATTGTAACAATATAAATTCTTGATATACAACGATGTTAACTTGATTGATTCCGATTTTTCGGATGAGGAAATCGTTCAATTTATAGAGTACGAACGTAAACCTCATACGGTTCGTCCACGTCCGGATTATTTCAATTATTTCAACTCGATGATGAACACCTGTTTATGACTATCGAAAGAAACGACGATGTTTGTGATGGAGTTGATTGAAGGGAAATTAGAATCCCGCAGTGAGAAAAACAATTTCATATCGCAGATCACGGAACTTCTTACGCTCAGATAGTAGTTGCTCCTAATAATGTAACATAAAATGGCAATCGAGATCCCTTGGCATCAGAGATGAAACAGAAAAGACTGTTGTTGTTGTTGTGTTGTGCTATACATATCTACTTTTTACTCATGGACGTCACGAAGAAATAAAACTTACAACCAGTGTTGTAAGGCTGTTTTGTGGGGAAATCAATGTTGTAGTATGTGACAGAGTTCCCATCAGAATCCCAGAGAATGCGCTGCCGTCGCTCCGTTGTTACCTAACGGGCGTCGGGCGCTTCCTTCCGTATTATCGAGCTGCTATGTTTGGTGATGGATGGGCGATCCAAGAACTGGAAAACCAATCTATTCCGAACATAGCACATTAATGCTATTAGTAGGAGTGGTATCTCTCTCACGGGATACTGTCACTCTCCTCTCCCTTTCGAGGATTTAGGGCCCCATTGGACCTCTGGGGTTGCTACCTAAATCCATGATAAGTAGTGGTACCCCTTTTTCCCACAGACGAAGTCGTCTGAGCAGTTAGCTCTGTAGGTAGCTACCTGAGGGCATAAAGTAGATTGATAAACGCCCTACCAAATTTGTTCCATAGGTTGCGGTAACCTCTAGGTATCTAACTGAGTTTTGTCTGGAAGTTACCGCTGTAATTGATTAACGGGCCCCAACTCTTCAACGATTGGATTAAAAGGTGATTCTGATAAGCTAAAACCCTGCGCTCGATGTAAAATTGTCAGTATATTTGTCAGATTTTGTCTCTCAGGTACTATCGGGATAATTGTCTCTCCAGGGAGTCAACGGTTTCTACCAGTCCAGGTACGGCGATTGTGTCTTTATGTCCTGTATTATCAGCTTGAGACAGACGGGGGCGCGGGCTGCCTGGTAATTAGCAATTGAGTCGGTTGGATGACTCTCTTTACGAGTTTTCTGTGAACCGCTCGGTCCCATTGGGCTCCGCCGGTCAGCGACAGGTGAATAGACAATGCAGTCTCCCCACAATTACGATGCGTGTTGCGCTCCTGGCCTCACATAATGATTAGAGGAGAGAGTACATTCAATCGAAAAAGTCCCCATTCCGATGCAATCAGGATTCCTCGATGGACCTATAGTTAGAGCCAGTATTTACGGAATTCCACGAATAGGGTCCCGTCCCATATGGGTTATAGCGACGAGAGTCAATAACCGATTATTTATTATTGGTATCGAATCTGCTACCTTCTCAGCTGATTGTGAAGAGGCGCCATTTTTTTACTCAACTCACGACAGGGTATCTATGAAATCTGAAAGGACCTATTAGAGAGTTCCTTGTAGACCCGTAAAACAAAATACGTCGTGCGGTATTGACAATCCGGCGCCGTAACTCAGACGCTAAGAGTTACTGTTACGCATCCTTCCCTACAGATACGTTAACGGATTGCAATCCGGAAAAAACGTGATTGTCTAAAATAACCTCCTTCCATGGACTCAAATAACCTCTTAGGAGGATAATTTCCTCCTTCCATGGATTTCGTGTTACAATTAGATCCATTATGGGATTGAGGTGACTTTAAGGTGAGGTAAAGTTTCTCGTTACCGCACGCCATAGTGAGACCGACGGATCTCTAGTATGTTTTTTTGAAGTTGTTGTTTGTGGTGATTTTATCATCTTCTTCATTTTTGAAATTTAAAAATTGAAATTCTTCCGTCATTTTCTTCCTCTACTGTGAACTGGAATGTGCGGCAGTAAATATTGTAACAAATTAGGACGTTTGGTATATTGACCAGATCAAGTGGAAATAAGCTGTCATCATCATATTTCATCATTACTTGGATTTTGACGCGAAATTTATTTTTAACTAGATCGAAAATGTCTTCCGTTTATTTGAAAAGTCCAAATAAAGAAGCGTTGCATACAGTGGCGGCCGGTGGTCTGCAAAAGGAGTGGGGCACAAAAATATTTACCTATTTGACAGTCAAGAAGAGCATTGAGGTTTTTCTTCCATTAGTTTTGTTTTCAGTGTGAATTAACTTTGACCTAAACACATGATACATAAATCCCACTTGGGTCATGTCATGCCTTGGGCAACTGTTATGAAAGAATATGGCTACTAAATAATAATAAATCATTATCATTAAATATTATTGATAAATTAATTAGATAAATAAATTGAATTAAAAATACTATCTTATAGGTAGGTACCTACTTACTAGGTATCTAAAAGTTCTAGAATGGACTATATTATTATTAAAAGTACTAAAAATTATCAAGGCTTCAATTCAAATCATCAATTCAACAGCTTCCTAGAGTGTAAAACATAGAAATTAGCTTCAAGAGCCACTCATCTTATCCGAACCTTGGGCATCGTCAAGTAAATGTCCTAAAGAGGCTACATAAGAAATTACAGCTTCCCAGAGTGTAAAGCATAGAAATTAACTATTAAAATGATTTAACCACACACCAGCTCAATGAAATCATCAGAAATTAACAAGCGGTGCCAATCATGTTCACAATATCAATTATTGAGAATGATCACCTGAGTGTACACAATTATTCAAATAACCTTGCTCATAACTCAGCTTGTTGGCCACGCACTTCGCAGTAGTTAACATAATATGGTTGGATAAATCGAGAGCTTTCGAACGAATGGTCAACGAATTTTGTGGGTTGAAAAACGACGAAGTACCATTTCCCTAGCAACGACTCGGTTGTAAGCTGAAATCATTAAAATATTTTTGTGAGCAATTTTCCGTGACGTTTTTTAGTTTATGTGTCATAGCAAAGACATAAAGAAACTAGTTGATTGTTCTCTACGCAATACAGTGAGTCTATTTTATTTATTGGTATCGCGTGAGCAAGTTTTCGTGACGATTTTTCAGTTAATGTGCCAAAGCAAAGACATGAAAATGTCAAAGTGATCGTTGATTTTTCTTCATTTCACAACATAGAACACATAGAACAACGCACTCCAACTCGACCGACAATACAAAGGACTTTATTACAAAAGATGTATTCAACAACTTAGGTATGTATTCAACAACTTATAGGTACTTATAACAACGCTATAATACGGACTTTACTTTAGATTAGAGTAAATTCTTGGGAACAACCAAACGAACTTAAAGAAACATCACATATTACTTGCAAAGACAACAAAACATAGACGAACATACCCAACAGGCTAAATCAGTTTGGCTAACGGAATAAACCAAAACTCCTCTAGTGGAAGCGACTCATAACGTGAATTTCATTCTACGGTCTTTAGAAAAGTTGGAAACCCTGTCTGGGGCAGAGCCCCCATAATCATGAGAAATTTCCCGTTATGACCTCTTTTTCCCGTTCCTTGCCCCGTATTTCCCGTTTCTTGCCCTTTATTTCCCATTTTTTCCCCTTCAAAGTCTAACCTGAATCGACGAAATTTCCCTCTTGATAGAGTGATATCATCGCAAATCGCAATCTACGTACTTTTTCGCTGGTAGATGGATCTTAAACCTCCTTGGATGGAGCGTAAACCTAGTCCTTCTAGCATCCACCTTGGAGCCACAGCATGGAGCTGTTTGTAAAGTCTTCATTCCAGTTTGTTACTTTTTTCCCAAATGTACTGGGGCAATGTCCCGATGCCCCCCCTCACGGGCCGCCCCTGGTTGCATAAAATTCCTTTCAGCAAACGATGTTTTGAAAACATTTGATGAAGTAAGTTCTTCCACCGAAATTGTATTCTTTCATTACCCGGACGACACTGTTAGGTTTTCCCGGTTCAGGAGTATACAGGAGGTTTTTGAAATTTGAATATAGCCTATGTCCTTGCTAAAAATTCGCTGATTATTCTGGGAAAAACTGCATCGAAATCCGTTTTGGAGTCTATACCGGACAGACACACATACATATACAGATTTAATTGTCATAAATTTGAATATTGAAAATTGATGTCACAAACGTACTGTGATGGGAAACGAAACTAAAAATTTGTTCATGAGGTTCAAGCAGGGAACGTAAGCTTCTCTCACTGAATATAATATCAGGATACTTCTTGGGGTGTCAGATTTATTTTACAAAACAACTTTGCGTTGATGCATTTTTTCTTCCTCACTATTTCTCCTTTCTTTTTTGTAAAGCCTGTTTGGCCACGAGCATCGTAAAAAATTTACTGCCACCTTGGGTGGGCTAGAATCCGTTTATTGGTAAAACCGCCGGCGGTGGATGTACATAAAGATCTTTATGAGTTCATTATGGCAGATTTCATTAGACTCACCAGGATTCTAAGGTTGTTTCATTGTCTTTTGAGCTTAGTGGTTTTTCCCATGACCCATTTGTTGTGAAAAAGAAAGTTTGATGAGGTGATGATTGAACGATTTTTTTTCTTTTTTTTTTTTTGTCCAAGCAGATGAACTAGCCAATAAACCTCACAGAAATATTGAGTAAACAGTGTTCTAGTTGGTTCTAGGTTCAGATTGACTTCTTAGTAGTGGGCTTGAGAATATTGCAGATGGAGACAGAGTACAGCTGATTTCCAACATTCTGAAAAGCTTAATAGAATATAGAGGTACCTACATATATTCCCTTTTACCAGAAGATTTTGTGTGCCTATATCTTTCTACTTTCTCTCATATCCAAATTTATATATATATATATATTTATTTATTTTTTTATTTATTTATTTATATATATATATATATATATATATATATATATATATATATATAGGTATATATATATCCATAAATCTCCGGTTACATGATCTCAAACCGAAATCAAAACGTAATAGGAATTAAGTTTTGGGACAGGATGAACTGAGAGTTGATTGTCACATTCTCTTGTGTGGAGAACGACTCATTCAAATTTTCTTGATTTATTTTGGTGTTGGCAGTGTGTTTTCCAGTTTTAAGATGACGAGCCCAGTTCGATTTCAATACTAGAACATTACATGAAGAACAATGTTTTTTACCTTGTAAAATGAGGTAGGGAAGTTTTTGGAACCGTGGAGTTCTGAGATTCTAAATGTTTTTCAGTTTTAAGATAACGAGCCCAACTTGATTTTGTTATCATAATATCACAAGTAGAACAATGTTTTCTAGAATTTACATTCATTAAAGAGGTACGACTAGTGTGAGAAATAGAGGCTAAGTTTTCGGAGGGTGGTTCGACCCTAATAGGGTCTTCAACTAGTTTGATTATGATTCTCTCCCAATTCCAAGGAAATTGAACCCCTAAACAAAGGAAATTGAAAGGAAGGGTTCAAATCAAAATTTTCCTGTTTTGCTTAGATATAAGTGGCGGGCGGAACCTGAGGATAGTTCGTGTATAGGCCGCGTGGAGCACTGGGCTCGCTTAGTGCGTGCTGGGTCCGATCTGTTTGGTGCTGAGCCGTTGTGTAATATTCCGGCCTAAGATTTATATCTGTAGGGGGGATATAACGGGCTTGGTTGAGGTACTGAAAAGTATCTTGTGTTTTGAGCAAGTTAGGAGTGAATTTGACACTCGGATCGGCCGGGTAGCCTTGCGTAGAATATCGTGGATATTCCGATATCTTTGTCGAATCACGATGATTGACTTCAGAGCGAGTCTGGAAGGGATCCTCGAACTTTTGTGTGTGTGAGGCTTGACCTAACGTTTCCTTTACGGATATGTTAGGTAGTAAGGCGATCTCTTCGCGAGAATCGAGCCTTTGTCTGTCGCTAGGATCAGCGGACGGGTCGAGTATCGGGTAGGGAGCGCTTCGTGGGCTAGAGCTCCCGACGCGCCGGGCTCTGCTTCCTCTTGCATGAGGAAGTAGGACGGGCGGCGCTCCATCGATGTACCCGAGTTGATTAACTCGTCTTTAATACCTCCCCGTATAGGATGCAGGATTTGGAAGGTGGACTCGCTTGACAGAGCTTCTTTCCTTTGCTCGGATGTCAGGGTCCTACCTTGTAGCCTTGAAAAAGGCTTCCTTGGACGATAAATTAGAGCGGATGAGCTGAGTAATTTATCGGCGTGCCCCGGCGGTTGGTTAAGAGCTTAGTGCTACGAAACCCGGGCGACACGTCTCGAACGTCCCAGCGGGCGTACGATCTAATGAGGATATCAATAGATGTACCGGGTGGCGTTCTGACAGAAGAACTACGTTGGGCAATGAGCAGGATAAAGGATCACTGGACTCGTAGATGCCAAAGTGAGATCTGTGAGGAGAGAAGATATGCCTTGTGAGCAATAAATTGCCGTTCTGAGAAGAACTCGTGAGCAGAAGGGTCGTCAGCGTAGAGCGTGTAGAAACTTCGTACTGGTAGAGTGTACTCGTCGAGAGCGGTGAGTGGAATGAATTACGGAGGGCTCTGTGCGGGGTATTTATAGGGAGGTGGCCGCCTCCTGCCGCCCCCTGGTTGGTCCGCTTAATTTCATTAGTTCACCATGTGTTTCCTTATTGGCTCGCACATTGTTTTCTCAGAATCTGTGAATATAATAGCTGAGTTGGTTTTTGGGGGTGGCTTCCCCGCGTCCGTCTCTGAGACGGGGTCCCCGGGGGTGGCTTCTCTGCGTCCGTCGCTGAGACAGGGTCCCCGGGGTGGCTTCTCTGCGTCCGTTGTTTAGACGGGGTTCCCGGGGGTGGTTTCTCTGCGTCCGTCACTGAGACAGGGTCCCCGGGGTGGCTTATCTGCGTCCGTTGTTGAGACTGGGTCTCTCGGCCCTCTTTGCTTCTGAACCAGAGGCGGTTGTAATTTGCTTGCCGCCTCCTGGTTGGTTCGTCTATTGTCTCTCGCGCAATCAGAGTTTCTGATTGGCGTGTAGGCTTGCTAGAACCGTCCTTGTTAGTTCTAGAGGACATTTGATTGTCTGTTTGAGTTTTCTTATTCAAGGCGACTTGGTTCGAAATACTTGTCGCGTCTCTCTCGCCCAGTAAGTGTTTAGGGAGGTCGCCTTGTATGTTATTTGATAATATTTCATTATTGAGAGAGAATATCGCATTTTCTCTCTGGTGAAATATTTTGTTTGACGGAGTTATAACTCGACGTCTTATAAACGTTTGTGTGCCATGTCTACCTCTTTTTGGTAGCCCTGAAAAGGGCTGTTGAAAAGAGGGGGTGGTTTTCACCACAATAAGTATGAGTTGATAATTATTGTTTAATTCTGAGTTAATAATTGTGTTTAAATTCTGGGAACGACTGGGTAAGCTCTGGGTCGGTGGGAGTAGGAGATTATAGATTCATTCCTAGAATGGCTTGGTGCAGCTAGGAAGTATTTTACGCTCCTATATTAGTTAAATCTCGAAGTTGTGTTAATAAAAAATTGTGAACCCTAATCGGATACAGTCCATTTTCCCACTGATGTGCCCTTTTTAACATTTTGGTCCATCGAACCGGATTGCAGACAGTAAAAAACTGCAATAAACCTCAGGATTTCGGAAGAAGCTTTGCGGAGAGCTGCGAATTTTCGACGGTGCGGTACCTCCACACGAGCAACGGGAGCTCTCACGGACTAGGATGTATTTTCTACACCAAATGGTAAGTCAGTCTCATCCTTCTATTAAATACCCTTTTATGTCTTATCCTTTTACCTACTCGATACCGGAAAAATGAGTCTGATCAAAAGCTTTAATGTTAAGCTTCGTATCTACAAAAGTTGTCTTACCAAAATTTCAAACTTCATCACTGAAAGCGAACCTGCGAATTTCACGATAGCTAATTTGAAGAAGCTTACTACCAACTGGTACCCCATAACCGCTCTCCAAGTTTCACTTCGATATCTCAAAAATTGTGGAAAAAATTAGAGTGGAGGGGGGTTACTTTTTTGAGAAAAATAAATGGGGCGGTCTAGGGACGCCCGAAGGAAGCGAAGCTTTATATTATAAAGTGTAGAATAGAATTATGAGTATTTTCATACTCATAAACAATCACTTCTAATTGGAATTAATTTCATATAATATTAATAATTTGCATCCTTCAATGTCTGCAAAATCAGTTTTATTGCATACAAGTTTTCACATACAGTATATAACATATAAGTTCCAAATCATTTACAAAGCTTAATTATCTGCCTGTTCATCAAGATCAGAAGTACATTCAGTAATTTCTACACCATTATTCTCATTGTTATATTCTATGAAAGTGATGATTGGCGTCGTAGAGTAGAGAAAGAAAGACCAGGGAGGCCTCGGGTAGAATCGGGAATTTTCGGGACATTTCGGATTATGACTGACGCTCGGGTCATGACGATTTTCACGGGGAGACTCCCCGAGCGGCGAGCGTTCCTAGCGGGGGAGGGGGGGTCAGTATAAAAACTTCGCTTCAAAATGCAAAGATTTCATTCAATTTTGGCACAAGTCGGAGCTTGATATCGCTGGTCTTTCTCAGTGTTTGAGATTAAATAAAAAGAACAAGGTGCATCCCATCTCCATAAGGTACCTAATCATGAAATATAATAATAAGAACTTTGTCGGATTGATCTTGGGTCGATGGCATCTACAAGGAAAAATGTTCCCTTATTTCTTTTCAGTTTTGTATAATTCTGTGGTGTCGGCGGAATTTGGGAGAGACCCGCTGATTCTATTTGCGTGATTGATGATTTGTTAACCTGAGGACGGTGGGAAAAATACCTGCGTTTGTTTTGGTCTCGACTGAGCCCGATAAACAGCTTTTTTGTTGCTTTCGTCGACGAAACTTCGTTTGGTCATTGTTTAATCGATAACATGGATCTTCGGTAGGTAGCAGTAACAGTGCTCAGTTGTTAGGTAACAACAAGAATGTTTGTTTGTAAACGCTAATAATTATTGCTTCTTACTTTGAGTACCTTCGACAAACTTTTATATTTTACAAGTGTTTTGCCGTTCCGAGTCGTGGGTGCGTTTGTATATTGTGTAGGTGAGTTTGTATATTGTGTAGGTGAGTTTGTATATTGTGTAAAAGAAATGTGTACATTGCAAGTTTATGCTATTTTTATTCGTTTTAATCGTTTTTTGGAAGAGCCCGCTATTTTGAGAAAGGTGGAATTTTGATGACCTCCACCCAAAATTTGGTTTAAAATGTCAAAAGGATGACCCCTGATTTTTTTCATTTTTTCAGATTTTTCGCATAACAAAAACCTACGCCGGTAGCTCGATTTTGGTTTTTGAAATACGCTTTTTTTGCCAATATCAGACTTTTCAATACAACTTTTACAAACTTCATTGTAAAATTGTGAAACTTCGTATACTACGTTTTTGGTGTCGCTGAACTCGAATATGCAGTCAAAACAAGTCGATAGCAACAACTTTCGATAGTTTCAAAATCGTCAAAACCATGTCAAAAAATGACAATTTTTCAAAATTCATAGTAAAATTATGAAAATTCGTATTTTTACGTATTTCTGTTAGAACTTCCATTAAATTCAAAAAAAAAAAAAAAAAATCGAGTTCAGCGACACAAAAAATATAAGAATACAAATTTTCATTCTTCGACAATGAATTTTGAAAAATTTTCAGCCGTTTTTAGCCATTTTCAGTAATTGTTTGAAGACATTTTTTGAAATTTCACCAATTTACTGTGCTCAAAAATTTCTGGCCAACGGAATCATACTTTCGTTAGGAAAACTTTTTTGGCACAAAAACGGTGTTTTTCACACACACACACACACATGTGTTAAATTATCACACATGTGTTAAATCATCAAACATGTGTTAAATTATCACACATGTGTTAAATCATCAAACATGTGTTAAATTATCACACACACGTGTGTGTGTGTGTGCGTGTGTGTGTGTGTGTGTGTGTGTGTGTGTGTGTGTGTGTGTGTGTGTGTGTGTGTGTGCGTGTGTGTGTGTATATATAATTAAAAAGCGTTAAACTCTAGGATTCGTTTAAGAATGCCTCAAAACGGATTTCCATGAAGGAATTTTTCAAAATTTTTGATTTTAAAATTTCCCGAGCCATTGAAATACCTTAATTTTCTAGGAAAATTCGCTAAAATGATCAAGACTGAGGAACGTGCTCGTTGTATGGGCAACTATAATTTCGAACTGAATCAAATCTTTCGAGATACGCCCTATTCTTGCCGTGCGCCGTTAGTGCTTGTGTGAGCTTTATGATGCACTGAAATTTGTCCTCAATCTGCATAAAACTGTAGGAAAAAAAATCTTATAGGGTATTGGGCGGTTTCCATATTATTCTTGTCATTGTCACTTTGATTAATTTCAACTATTTAAACTAAATTTATTGTAAAATACGTTGCAGATTTTTATTATTTCTATTTTTTTATAATTTGTTATCCGTATTCAGGGGTGCCCACAGGGGGGGGGGGGGTCACGACGCAAACTGCGTCGTTAAAATTTGGGGGGGGGGGGTTAGAAAAATGAGTATTTTTTAAATTTTTTTATTAACAAGTAATAAGATTTATACCAACAATTTGCTAGCGTCAGCTGTTTTCAATTCAAATTACTTTATTGGATAATATGTTGTAGAAACAGGTATTTTGCGCATGCGTTGAGAGTTCAGTGACCAGTTGTTCGGCGGAAAGAGCAATGAGCCGGGTATAAATAATAAAAAAACAGGCTCAAAGCTGCAATGGGAGATGCTTGGCTGTCAAACTTGTTGGTTCTTTCTGCATAGAAAGATGTGATGGAGTCTATATCTAATGAGGAAATAATTGATGCATTTTCTTTATCATCAGCACAAAGAAAAAAAACTGCTCTGTCGATTGTAGGCAAACCTAATAAGGCATATAACTAATAACGTTAAATATATTAAATATAATATACTTTGGCTTGTTTAGCTATAGTAGCCTAAATGGTGTATTTTGAGCAATGAATATAGTTACTGTAGATACTCATACTACATATACTTATGTAGTTGTTTTACTGTCAATAATACTTTTATGTTGTTTTACTGTCAATTAAAAATTAATTACTTACATTTGTAAAACAAGAAATACAACATTCTTTATCACAGCAGTGTATCATTTACATTACCTATTTAATAAATATTTTAGTTGGGGGGGGGGGGGGGGGGGGGGGGGCACCCCTGCCGTATTGCTTCTAACCCTCTAAAAGTTGGACTCGTGATGTGGTTGTCTATTGGAGGATGATGTTTGTTCGACATCTGGAGTGAACACGAACGCAACTTCATCACTTCGATTTGCTGCCGATTGGGAGCGTTTCAGCCTAGAAGAAAAATGGGGACACCTTGTCAACCCTAAGACAGGGTCCCCCATTAGAGATACACACATGCTATGAGTGGTTGCTAGATTTACGGTTTCCTTCCACATGTTCCCATTCAGTCTCCCTCTAACAGACCTCCTCAACGGCTCCCAAGGCTCTTCGAAATGATGTCCACTTAACCTGAAATATGCCAAACAGGTTGCGGGGTGCGCAACAAAGTTATGGGACAAATGGCGTCATAAAATCCATCCAACTCGCCTACTAACTCTGTCCAATCCCTTCCATTTCTAGAGATAATATATTTATATGAAGCGGTAGTTTGAAGGCATCTTCAGAAAAACGGATCCCACTTATTTTTACCATGGATTAAGAATGTAAAATTGGAGTTGCTCCTACAGAAGTCCGTAAAAGGTGTGTAAGAGAATCTCTAGATCTGTGGGCTTTGAAACATATCCCCCAGCAGTTTTACGAATTGATTTGAGGTCATTCATTTTTGTTGTTCAACAGTATCCTATTTTACTGGTGCTAGCTGAATGGTTTTCGCTAGTATGACATGACCCTTATTAAATATCAGGAACTGTCGTAAGAAAGTGATGTAAATCAGAAAACAAACGTCCCACGAGCTAAACAGAAAATACGAGCGAAATAACAATTAAACTATAAACGTTTACCTAAATTACTTACCACTAGAAATTATTTCGATAGACAAACACACACCTTGACGGTTAAATAGCACGTGTTTTATTTTTGAAGAAAACATATGGGATAATTATTTTTGGGAAAAACTAGGGAAAAATATAAATTAATGTTGTTTTGAGATTAACATAAATCTTCATTCTTTAAACTTGAAGCCATTTTCCACAACCCTTTTAAATTAAAGTGTGCAATTCGAGACAAACCTGTTACTTTGATGGGAGGGGACGATTATAGTTGCTTCATTCATTGTCATTGTCGATTATTTTGGGTAGAATTTTGTAAAGTTTGCTTTTTTCCCCCTTATAAACCACTTACTTCACCAATTTGAATTCATTGAGTTCTATATTCAACTCAAATTGTTGCTTTCTATAACATATCCTTTGACTACTTAGCACAGCGTTTTGTATGGCAAAAGTCTTCAACTAATTTTGTTCAGTGACTATCAGTCAGTCTCTCATGTGTTTATTTGTCTGCACTCTATATTTGTCACATGCATACATTCTACAAATTTTTATCTCTACTTTGATTATATATTTGGAAGTATTGAACGTAAATCTTAGCCATACGATTTCTCCCTGTTACAATCAAACCGCTAATAAAATTTCAAAGATCATGTATTGTTTTTCAATCCTGAAATAATTTCTGTTCCTCTAATTGTATTTACAATAGTAATTAAATATTGCTGAAATAACAATTTTGAATGCCCATTTCTCTCCTTAGCCTGGTACCTACCTTCTTTAACTGTAATTATACTCGTATTTTCATGTGGTTTACTGAAAATGAGTAATGCAAACCACCGACATCATTCTCCTGCGAGCTTTGTGGACATTTTTCACCAATTTTTCCAAATTTTTCGCTACTTTATCCGTAAAATTACACTCCTTTGATATGAATGTGACTCCCCACTCGTTTATAAGTTGGAAATATTGATTAATCATGGAAAGATAATTATTACCTACTCATCGCTAGAATATGTGATTAGAGGTAGGAAAAAAAGAAGGAAATCCCAACTAAAAATAATGATGGACTCCTCGCTGCAAGTCTTATTCTCGTATACTGAGGTCAATGAACTTCCTGGCCGTTGCTTCGTTCTACCTTCGTATGTCATACTTGTCACTTTTACTATTTTTGGGGCACTGTAACAGGTAGCCCTAACATTACCCACCACAGCGGTTCAATGCACTCGAACTTTTCAGTTAACGACTACATAATCAGGATAGAATACTAGTTCATAATAATCATGAGAATAATGATATGTTGATAATGATATGATAATACATAATGAATCATTATAATCATTAGAACAGTGTAGTCTTGAACGATTCGTGACGATTCCCTCATTTGGTACCATTATACCCCAATAGTATTGGTACCAATATTATTACCTAGTAATTTCTTTGAGTAATCTTCGATAATGGATTTTTGTTCATTGATTTTTGGAATTGGGTTTCTCGATGTGTTTCTTCCGTTTAGGAAAGAAAATTGAGTGCTTCAAAAGTCATATGTGAAAATGACTCGGAAGCTCAGGTTCGTGGTTTTAGTATGATAGGTTGTTGTTTCGTTGGTCAGAGTTTATTCGATGTTTCCGTAGTTTTACTCGTTATTTATACGTTGTTTAAATTCCGCGAATAGGTCTCTAAACATCTATCCGAATATAGTTTAACTTAGTTCAGATGCGTAATTTTCGATGAGTCAGATGAATGAGCTATGCAACTCTTACAATCAGGCATTGTAATGGATATCATTAAATTTGACTGTAGCGTCGTAGAACTGACATTTGGCGAAAGTCCACATTTGCGATTTTTACAATTAGTTGGTTTCAATTTAAAAAAAAAAAAAAAAAAAAAAAACATTTTTTTTCTTGGTCGATTACAAAGGTTTATTATGGAAAATCATAAACCAAAACCGATTCAAGGACAGAAAGTCCTTTGTTGCAAAGTTCTATAATAATATTGTATTAGAGAAGATGTACTCGATAGCTTTGCTGACTACCATCCATTAGTCGGCTGGAACTCCGACTCTGCTGAACGCATTCCAGATGGATTCATGCCTTTGATGCTCTGCCTAGTGACGGCACAGCTTTGGTATATACGAGTATATGTGCTCAAGGGCAATGATTTCCAACTCAGTTTCCACCTGGACCCACTTGTTGAAATTAGCGAGGCTCGCAACCCGCGTATAATAAGCGTTCACAATTCGTCCATATCCACTATCTCTAACTCATCTTTTCCCCATTCAATTTGGAAAAGTAATGTTACTTACATTGGAGTTACACTACTACAGCAAACTCACTGAATAAAATATTAACTGATCAATCACCAATTGGGAAATCAATTTCCAGGAGTTTCAATTTCAATTCTTAGCTAAACACACCAATTTCCCATAGTTGGCTTTTTTCCATAATTCTCAACCTTTTCGTTCCAAATTTTTCGTGGACTCATTGTATAAGTAGCTACACAAGAAACGAGAAACCTCATACCTACTGTCACAGTTGATTATCCTTGTATAAAATAATAACCAATCGATCACTAATTAAATCTAGTGGTCAATTTCCCGCAGTTTCAATTTCAATCCTAATTCTGAATAGTTTCACTAATTTTCAATGTTTTCGTGGGCTCATTGTGTAGGTAGCTACACAAGAAACCTGTTAGGATCCCCTATAATAGTGAACCCATGATTGTTGTGTGGTTACCTGGTAACGATTACGTGAGTGTGTTCCCTTGACTTCTTAGAATTCTAATTTATTTCACTATTTGTTGTTCCTCAATTTAAAACTACTTTTTCATTGCTGTTTGTTTTAATATGCTCTATTTAATATTACCTACTTTCACAGCTCATTATTGTCGGATGAAATATTAACAGACAAATTAAATGCACTGGCCAATTTCTCGTAGTTTCAATTTAAATCCTAATTAAACAATTAAACACACCAATTTCCCATAGTTGAGATTTCAATTCTCAACCTAGTAACTCATTTCCAATGTTTTCACGGGATGATTGTATTACCGTAGCTACACAAGAAACTTATGAAACATAACTTTCACAGTTCATCTTTGGATAAAAATTGAGTCGTATCTTATTCGTATGATATCCAGCATGGGTGATAGTTCGTTTTTTCTGATCAGTTGGTTCCTGTTTTGACATGGATATGTCTTTGCTCTGGGGGTCAACCGAAAATTTCCGTGACGCAAAAAATGTGTCACAATTTCAGTGTTTTTCACGTACAACCAATCCGTTGCTAGGGGAATGCCACTCGATGCCACTCGTTGGAAAGCGCTTGATTTATGTGATAAATGTTCACATCTCAAGCTACCAATTTCCCCCTCCTTACGTACCTGGCTACATTCCTAAACTAAGTTGATTGGACTATAAACAATTTTAATAAGCCGGTTACAATATTCTTAACGTAAAGCAATAGCATCATTTACTCCACTCCATAGGAAACATTATCATCCTCTTGACAACAGTCGACTGTAAACAACAACTCATTGTACTGGCTTCTCTCCACAGTTATTTTCAACATTTCTATAAGTAAACCGTTTTTTTGTTGGAATTATTCGGGATGCGGCCCAGTGAAAATAAATGAAATTATTTCATTTATTGTTTTATTTTATAACGTTTCGTCCTCTTACTGAGGACATCTTCAGATCTTGGTGTGTCCAGGAAAAAATTCCCCCAATCAAAGACATATCCATGTAACATGGTATCTGCTTGTAAAGCAGATAGTGGAACTCGTTTACGAGTTCTTTTAGTATGAGTTTTAATAATTTGATTCCATGTTTGTCTATCAAAATCATAAACTAAAATTTCTCTACACGATCAACATCGACTGAAATGTCCAAGATTTCTTCACAAATTCGCTCATGGGGTCATGCTGCATGACTGGACTTTGATAATCTTTACCTATGATTACGTTTCAAAATATGTCCCGAATATCACATCTTTGTGGAACAACTAACTCCTGAGTGTAATCCTGAATATAGAAAGGTACTAATTTATTAGTGATAACCTGATATTTTTGTTGCTAACACAATCACACAGACAAACGCACAGACACGCACACAGGCAGACAGAGAGACATGGAACCAAAGTTTTTCAGAATGGTCTAAAACGTAAAATAAGAGTGGAAATTTAGATTTTTGAGACCAAACATTTTTATTCTCCCGAAAAGTGAAAACAATGCTTCCGCTACCTTTAGGTAGACTTGGAAACAATATAAGTATTTATAATAATTTTTTTTTACTGAAACTCTGTTAAATTTTCTGTTGTTCAGTCAGTTCTCTTGTGCAATGTTATAATCAAATTTCTCCCTTGATGGGAAAAACAAAAGATCATGGATATGTCTAGTACCTACTGCTTACCAGTTGGTACCTACTACTCAATTGTATATCAACCATGTAGTGCCTTCATTTCACAAGATTATTATATTATGGTTACAAAACAATATTAGTTTTTAACTTAGAGTAATAAATCAGCATTCCTTGACACTACAATGGCTTAGAGGTCATGAAATGTCATGGTAAATTGAGAGCATTCCAAAAAGTGGCGAACGATTTTCCTACTATGAAAACTATGGGAGTTACTGTTCCCTAGTAACGCCTTGGTTGTACGTGAAAATCAATAGAAAATGTGCCGGTCGGGAAAAAAAGTGTCGGTCGGGAAAAAAAAGTGTCGCGAAAAATTCCTTGACCCCCAGCCAAAAGACATATCCATGTCAAAAAAGTGTGAACGAAAAATTCCTTGACCCCCAGCCAAAATACATATCCATGTCAATATTAACCTATCAATTAACAATTAAATGTATAGGCCAATTTTCGGTAGTTTTAATTTCAATTCTGATTGAAAACACCAATTTCCCACAATTGGGATCTCATTTCTCAACCTGGTGACTCATTTCCTATGTTTTCGCGGGCTCTTTCTATCGTAGCTACACAATAAACCACACCCCTACTTTCACAGCTCATAGTTCGCACCCCTAGAAGAAAACCGTCACAACTCCAAAATCGTGACTTTTCAGGAGAGGCGAAAAACGAAAACCGCCATAATGGATAACGCTCTTATTGTCACTCACGACGTTTAGGCCAAGCATTTTGTGTTTCTTGGCCTTGTTCCAACATCTGTCAACCTTATTGCACATGAAATTATTACGTGGAAGTATTATTTTGTGTAAAACGATCCAACTAAACGAAAAAAATCGAGTTGTGTCACTTTTCTTGACCAATACCGTTTTCTTGCTTTTAGTTGTGACAGTTTTCCTTGCTGTTTCTTCTTCGGTAAATCATCTTTTTTGCACCACTTTACGCCAGATTACATTTAGATTACCACACACTATTAAATAAACTAGGATTTAAGAGGGAAAACGAACTATTTGAGAAAAATAAACTTTATTTGCGACTTAGAAACACTGAAAAATCAGACAGCCTTAAGTAGGTACATAAACGACAAGTTGAACATAATAAAGTGGCACGTTAAATAATGAAATACACACTTTTCAAACGATGCATAAATCACAACGACGTGAGGAAAGTTCATCACAGTAAGATCGTTTGTCTATTGTTACAGTTTTTTTGTTTGGTTGAAACAAACAAACATGATGAGGTCTGAAACCAACTCTAGAACCTGATTTGCTCTTCATGCTTTTCCCTGCACTTTATCGGTTTCGTATTATCACCATCGGCTTCATTTTACATACTTACCTACAGTCAGAGAAGACTCTGGGTAGGAGTCTCTTATACTACAATAGGAACTTGCCCACGTTACATGGAAAACCGAAAATGTCAGTAGAAAACAGTTTTATTAGGTATAAAGGTACATATAAGATTTGCCATTGTTAGTTCAGAAGGCACGTAATTAGACATTACAAACAAGTAGTACTTACCATAAAAGGAAATACTTATTAACTTTCAGTCATAGGGTTAATAACAATAATAAAAAATAATCCCTAAATGAGGAGATTCTGTCAAAAAAAAAAAAAAAAAAAAAAAAAAAAAGGCAATCAGTATTTTCTTTAGGGGCCCAATTGTTACGCTGGAGTCCTCTTGAAGCTGACATGGTTGACTCGACTGAGTTTCCTCCTGGAAATAGGTTTGAAACATTAATGTGCACCTAATATACGAATAAAATTGCCCCTGCTGAGATGAAAATAATTGAATTACCGAACTATGAAATTGCATGCTGCATTTGGTATGTACGTATTCAGAAATCACAGTTGGTTTCGAGTCCCTACGGAAAGTTACTGTAAAAATTATAACTAGGTAATGGAGGGGAAAAGCCTCAGCCTTGCAGCATGACCAAATAAGCAAATTAATGTTGTATTGAACAGATTTCAATGACTTTTCAACAGATGAAAATAATTGAATTTCCGAACTATGAAATTGCATGCTGCATTTGGTATGTACGTATTCAGAAATCACAGTTGGTTTCGAGTCCCTACAGAAAGTTACTGAGGAGAACTGGTTTTTAACCCTCAAAATTCAAATTTGAACACCTTTGACACGCCTAAATTTCTAACGTTCAAGTTTACGGCATTTCTGCTTTTCTTAAACAGAAAAAAATAAATGCGTCATAAATGACGCACTTTTAAATTTTCGTCATTTTTTGCGGAACTTAGGGATTTTTTTGAAATTTGACTTTTTACGCACAAAATGTGCTGTCCTTCGAACTCGTCCTTTCTTATCTGATTATTGATTTTTTGGATTTCAGGGTTCAATTCATAGCGCCCCAAAACGGATTTACTGGGAGAAACTTTATCAAAAACAGTAGTTTTCCAAATTTTCGGCGACATTGTAATAATTTAATTTTATTTAAAAAATCGCTAAAAGGTGACTAACGAAATTTCAGGTAAAAACTAGAGTAAGTGC
This sequence comes from Adelphocoris suturalis, assembly GCA_030762985.1. NCBI lineage: Eukaryota > Metazoa > Arthropoda > Insecta > Hemiptera > Miridae > Adelphocoris > Adelphocoris suturalis. Next base: position 77,699,891 of record CM061046.1, read on the forward strand.
TTAGGCAATTCCCTCAAGACTAACATCTTGGAGTAGTAGCACGTGTTGTGAAAAGCTCAATTTACTGCAAGATAACTGTCATAAATACAAATTATTACTTTCAAGAGTCGGTAAAAAGTCAGATGGTAGACAGGAAAACTGTCATAACATCAAAATGCCATTTTTTCTGGGTGAAAAAACTAGTGAGGTATGCTCAGGCTCAAGGGAAGAAAAACGGCATAACTAAAAATGTCCGTGTTCTCCAGTGTGAAGACTGATAGGATAAAGTAGAGTTTCAACCAAGAAAAACGTCATAAATGGCAATATGCCAGTTTACTCCTAACTAACTTAAAGTAGTAAGTAATTCAATTCTGAAGGAGAAAAACGTCATAACTCAAGAAGTGACACTTTTCTAGAACGAAAACCTGATATTTCTACTTACTTGGAACAGCATTCAGAGTTGTGACGTTGTTCTGCTGCCGACGTCGACACCCTCTCCGTATCAAGCCTGATGTGACACTGTTCTCCAATGAGTGTTGATGAATCAGCAGAATTCCGAAACGACACTTCTGCTCCTAGCGGCTTCTTCGTTAACTGTATCGTTATGAAACTTCGCCAGCAGGTAGAACGTGGTGTAAAGACATAAAATCTGTTTCTAACTAAAAACCGCCAAATTTCGAGTTGTGACACTTTTCTTCTAGGGGTGCGAGTTGGATAAAATTTTAATCAATCCGTCACCATTGGGAAATTGAACAATATCCCTTAGTTTCAATTTAAATTCTTATCTTACCATACAAATTTCCCAACTGAGACTGGGTACATACACATGTCCCACTGTGCGCGCCTCTACCGAAGTAGATTGTAACTGCGTTCCCTCTTAGACTTTTAGCACGAATAAGTTACGAATAGCACGAGACAGACAATACAGGTAAAGTTATCTGCTTGATAGCTAACAAAGGCAAACGAGAATAAATAAGGGGAAGCAAAATAAAGCGAACTGTAGCCAGTTAGTTTGAATTCAGATAGTTAGGGGCGATAACAGCAAGACATGTGTACCCAGTGTCAGGTATCCCATAGTTGGGATCTGAATTCTCAGCCTAGTGACTCATTTCCAATGTTTTCTTGAGCTAATTTTATAGGTATACAATACATTAATAATATACAAGAAGCTTCGTAGCTACTTTCACAGCTCATTATAGTTGGATAAAACATTTACCAATCAGTCACCAATTAAACTAACACACCAATTTCCCGTAGTTTCAATTTCAATTCTTAGCCCGACAATAATTTCCCATAGTAAGTTGGGATCTCAATTCGCAACCTAGTGACTCATTTCTAATCGCAACTGTTCTTCATTTGGACATAACAAGTTTATAACAACTCTTTACAAAAAACCCAGTAACAGAAGTAAATGAGCCGGGCAGTTTTTATCCGTAAGATACCTATTCAAAGAAACGCTTGCATACGAGTCTGCAACACATTCGGATATTTTATGTCTTTAGTTGCAGACTCGTATTTGTTGCAGACTCATATGCAACCTCTAAGAGATACTCAGCTGATCCGGACCCTGAGCATCGTCAAGTAAATGTCTTAAAGAGGCTACCTACGTACGAAATTACAGCTTCCTAGAGTGTAAAGTATAGAAATTACCTATTAAAATAATTTAACCACCGCTTCACAAATCAAACCTTTCCATTTCCCTAGCAACGACACGGTTGTAAGAGGAAATCATCAGAATATTTTCGTAAGCAATTTCCGTGAGGTTTTTGACATTTTCATGTCTTTCATATGGCACATAACAAAAAAATCGTCACGAAAAAAATTGTCCCAAGTGGCCACAACGATGATTATGACCATCAGAAATGACGTTGACCATTCATAGGTAAACACATGAAAATGTCCCAATGCATTGCAGACTCGTATGCAAGTGTTTTCTTTTTCCTATTATATATTCATTTTTATCTTCAACTTACTATTTTAAAGCAACCAAAGTTATGGAAGAGACTTGAACTGATAGGTATTCGTCATAAGATCAATAATGAGTAGATTTTTTCAGTGTACGTGCCATAGCAAAGACATAAATAAAAAAGGCCTTCTGTCCTTAAATTCGTTTTTTATATCTTCTATATTATAGGAGATAATAAGAAAAACCAATTTAAGGACAGAAGGCCTTATTTGTGTAAACTCATTTCTAATGTCGTGGGCTCATTGTGTGTTTCACAAGTAACAAGAAACGTACCTAGTTTCACAGTTCTTTATCTTTGGATAAAACATTAACCAATTGTTTGATTTGGGAAATTGAAACTATTACAAATTTCCCATAGTTGGGATCTCAATTCTCAATCTAGTCATGAGTAACTATGGAAATGTTTTTCATATGAGTTTCCAATGTTTTCGTGGGCTCATTGTAGGTATGGGTAGCTACACAAGAAACCTGATACCTACGTACTTTCACAGTTTATTATCATTGGATAAAACCAATTCCCAAAAAATTAACCAATCAACCACCAATTGGGAAATCGAACAATTTCCCGTAGTTTGAATTTCAATTCTTTGATCAACACACAAATTTCCCATAGTTGGGATATTTATTCTCAACCTAGTGACTCATTTCCAATGTTTTCGTGGGCTCATTGTAGGTATGGGTAGCTACACAAGAAACCTGATACCTACGTACTTTCACAGTTTGTTATCATTGGATAAAACCAATTCCCAAAAAATTAACCAATCAACCACCAATTGGGAAATCGAACAATTTCCCGTAGTTTGAATTTCAATTCTTTGATCAACACACAAATTTCCCATAGTTGGGATGTTTATTCTCAACCTAGTGACTCATTTCCAATGTTTTCGTGGGCTCATTGTTGGTATGGGTAGCTACACAAGAAACCTGATACCTACGTACTTTCACAGTTTATTATTATTGGATAAAACCAATACCCAAAAAATTAACCAATCAACCACCAATTGGGAAATCGAACAATTTCCCGTAGTTTGAATTTCAATTCTTTGATCAACACACAAATTTCCCATAGTTGGGATATTTATTCTCAACCTAGTGACTCATTTCCAATGTTTTCGTGGGCTCATTGTTGGTATGGGTAGCTACACAAGAAACCTGATACCTACGTACTTTCACAGTTTATTATTATTGGATAAAACCAATACCCAAAAAATTAACCAATCAACCACCAATTGGGAAATCGAACAATTTCCCGTAGTTTGAATTTCAATTCTTTGATCAACACACAAATTTCCCATAGTTGGGATATTTATTCTCAACCTAGTGACTCATTTCCAATGTTTTCGTGGGCTCATTGTAGGTATGGGTAGCTACACAAGAAACCTGATACCTACGTACTTTCACAGTTTATTATTATTGGATAAAACCAATACCCAAAAAATTAACCAATCAACCACCAATTGGGAAATCGAACAATTTCCCGTAGTTCGAATTTCAATTCTTTGATCAACACACAAATTTCCCATAGTTGGGATGTTTATTCTCAACCTAGTGGCTCATTTCCAATGTTTTCGTGGGCTCATTGTAGGTATGGGTAGCTACACAAGAAACCTGATACCTACGTACTTTCACAGTTTATTATTATTGGATAAAACCAATACCCAAAAAATTAACCAATCAACCACCAATTGGGAAATCGAACAATTTCCCGTAGTTTGAATTTCAATTCTTTGATCAACACACAAATTTCCCATAGTTGGGATATTTATTCTCAACCTAGTGACTCATTTCCAATGTTTTCGTGGGCTCATTGTAGATATTGGTAGCTACACAAGACACCTGGTACCTACTTTCACAGTTTATTATCATTGGATAAAATATTAACCAATCAACCCCCATTTGGGAAACCGAACAATTTCCCGTAGTTTCAATTTCAATTCTTTGATCAACACACAAATTTCCCATAGTTGGGATCTCAATTCTCAACCTAGTAACTCATTTCCAATGATTTCGTGGGACCATTGTATAGGTAGATACACTAGAAATTTATCATTGGATTAAATATTAATTCCCAACTATGGGAAATTTGTGTGTTGAGCTAAGAATTGAAATTGAAACTACGGGAAATTGTTTGATTTCCGATTGGTGATTTATTACTTAATATTTTTTTTATATATATATATATATATATATATATATATATATATATATATATATATAATTAACACGAATTTTAGAAAAAACAAAAAGTTACACCACAAACTATTTTTTATATTTCGGCTTAATTAGCCTTTTTCAAAAAATGAAGAACTACAATAATTTTGTGTGGGAATTTCGACGTTGATGTAATGCATTTTATGTCGGAAAAGCCGAGACACAGCTTAACCTGCGTGTCAACAACCACAGAGCATCGGTGGTTACAAGAACGCAAGATCTGCCTGTGAGCTGCCATGCTGCCACGCATGATGCAACTTTCAATGATTGTTTTGGCATAAAAGTGTTAAAAAAGATGAGGCCAGGAGAAAATAAAAGAATGCTTCATCAATCGGAAAAGGCACATTCGAATGTTTTGGGCGCGTACGATCTTCCAGGGTTAAATATCAGACGTTAACCGGGCAACCATCTTCTCCATGGCAAAAGTCTCTCTGCATTACATCAACGTCGAAATTCCCACACAAAATTATTGTAGTTCTTCATTTTTTGAAAAAGGCTAATTAAGCCGAAATATAAAAAATAGTTTGTGGTGTAACTTTTTGTTTTTTCTAAAATTTGTGTTAATTATACATGCTCTTGTAGAGCCACTTCATTGAATTGAATTATATATATATATATATATATATATATATATATATATATATATATATATATACCTATACTTAACACCAAAAATTTTGAAGGTCCCACCGAGATCTGAACTGATTTGAACCGGATCGCTGGATTCAAATTCCAGAGAGCTAACCATTACACCGTGGAACCATTCGCGGATTTTCTATGAACTGACTGCGATTCATCAAATTAAAATGGATCAGTGCTGTACCTAGTGCTAGTTCAAGGGGTGGGGTCACACAGGCTCTATAGGCACATTTTGCTATAGGCATAGCAACCCATTAGACACTATTACTAAAACCAACTCATCTCCTCATTTCAAAGTTCCTTGAATAGTATAGCTGTGATTTTACATTCACCAATTGTGTGATTAATTTTTTATTCAACTGATTAACCACCTCCAGCTTTTGGGAAATCCGCGGGAATCAACTCGGGGTCGTCGCCCAGCAAGTTCCATATTGTAATGGTTAGCACTCAAGAATTTGGAACCATTGATGCGGTTCAAATAATTGTTAGGTCCGGTGGGTAAATGTGTAGAGGTAAAAACCTCGAAGGTACAATTCAAAAATATTATCAACAGCCGATTGCTGAATTTCCTGATATCTCTTTTGAACGTAATTCCTTTCTAATTAAACTTTATTAAATTATTACCTATATTCAGGGCAACTCATTCTGATGGTATTTCTGTCAAATACATATTTGAGCCACAGCATTGGCTGATTTATGATTGAGGGGGCCCGTGTACGAGGCTGATTTGGTGTCCCCCAACTCGTCACAAAAAAATTATAAATTTTCGTTTATAACTATATGGAACCCTTCCAAAGATAGTTCTTTGCTTATTTCTGACATTTGGTGTTCAGATGCAGATGTAGCTACATATGTTGACAACACTAGTGTAAGCTTTAGCGAATTAATTTGGTACTCTGCTAATTTTGAATGCAACATTCCCGAGGAGCTGCTCAAAAAACTCTCTATAGAGAAAGGCTGACATTCGAAAAAATTAGCATACGTAATTTCGGTTCCTAAAACATTGAACAGTGTTATCTCGTACAACACAAAACATGAACGTTGCTCAATTAAAACCGGCACGAAATGCAATAATGGCTCTATTTATTATTGAAATACGATGTAGCCTACACCAAAAAATTGTAGGTCCCACCGAGATTTGAACTCGGATCGCTGGATTCAAAGTCCAGAGTGCTAACCATTACACCATGGAACCCGCTGATCGTTGTTCGCGAGTTGGATCTCGCGGATTTTCCACGAGGTGAAGGAGTTTAATCAAATCAATAAATAATTAATCGCACAATTCGTAGGACTAAAATGACTGCTACACTATTCGATGTACTTTTAAATTAAGAGAAGGCTAGTTACGAGTAGTAGTATGATCAACCGCAATACAAACAAGTAGCTCCAGTGCTCACGAAGTGAGTCACATGATAGCGCATTTTCTTGCAAGGAGAACCACGTGAATTATACGCTTCCTGCGTTGAATAGGGGACAAAATGGCTTTGGAGCTCACTCTGCTGATCGACGACCTCTCAGTCGTCTTCAGCATTCTCCCTTGAGCCTCCCTCTCAAATTTCAGCTTTCTGCATCGAATGGGAGAAAAAAAAAAAAATGGCTTTGGAGAGTTCACTTTCCAGTTCAATGACCTCTCATGCGTCAGTGGCTCCTGATACATCTTTATCCTCGTCATGTTACAGATTACAACCATACCAAGTTTCATCAAAATGAAACATCGAGTAGTGGCTTTTAAAACGGTTTTAAGAGGACATACATGACATACATACATTCATCAACGGACAAAGTGAACACAATTGCTCATTTTTCCATTTTTGTAAGGGAATGCACTGAAAATGAATATTCTTAATCAAAACCGGTCAGTAAGTGTAGGTGGTCCTTACCGTAGAGAAATGCAACAATGGTTACCTATTTATGATATGAAGGATCGCGGGAAAAGTGACTCTGATATCACTTTTTCACAAATCTGCAAAATTTAAATTTTAAACATTCAAGTGTAATATTTTGGGTTTAGGGTAAATAATTCTCAACTCCAAATCGTCATTTCATTGAAAAAACACATTTTAGTGAACAAACCAAAATCAAAATGTTTGACAGAATAAGAAGAGAATGGGAAAACTGATTTTTTCAGAAAAACTGCTGGACCTTGATCTTTTTTCACGTTAAACTTCATCAACAAGTGAGGTTTTTTAGGACTCTGATCCTTTTTAGCTGTCAGCGCTTGGATCGTTGTTTTGCGACATCTAAAATTTTTCCCTCTGTATTTTGACGCCGACCTTTATCATTTTTTCCCCGCAGCGGTGCATCCTTCCATCCTTTTCTCTAAGACCAGCAAGATTGCACCACTATCTTCTCATTTCGGACCAAAAATTGACTCTGATCGTTCTTTCCCGTGACCCTTCGACTGATATACGATGTTATTCTGCACAAAAAAACTGTAGGTCCCACCGAGATTTGAACTCGGATCGCTGGATTCAAAGTCCAGAGTGCTAACCATTACACCATGGAACCCGCTGAGCGAGGTCCGCGAATTGGTTCTCGCGGATTTTCCGCGGAGAGTTGAAGGAGGTTGATCAAATCAATAAAAAATTAATCACACAATTCGTAGGACTAAAATAGGTAACAGCTGCACGATTCGATGAACTTTTGAATGAGGAGATAGGTAGGTACAAGTAATAAGTATGATCAAGTAAAATTGAAAAAAAGAACGCTACTTACTTAAAACCGGTTGGTGGTACTTACCGTAAAGAAACGTAGCAATTCTTATTAATTATTGAGATACGATGTAACTAAGCCAAAAAATTTGTAGGTCCCACCGAGATTTGAACTCGGATCGCTGGATTCAAAGTCCAGAGTGCTAACCATTACACCATGGAACCCGCTGAGCGACGATCGCGATTACATTCCCGCGGATTCCCCGCGAAAGAGAGACCTTCGATTTACCCATCAAGGATTAGGAGTGACGTTAGGTATAAAATCAAGGATTGGGATTTAATATTGATTTGAAGGTCTCGCGTCGCCCTCCAAATTGGCACCCAGACGATTTGGGCGGCCTTCGTCACGATTTCAGCGTCTTCGGTTTTTCTCCCTCACAACCGAGGTTTTGCGTTCGGGCAGTGGCTTAGCTGTCATTTCTTATGGAGGGGCAACAGTCAAGGATTTCAATTTATTTTGTAGTTCTAGTAGTGAAACTTGGATAGTTCGAACCTCAAGGGACCAGTCAAAAACTTCGAATTAATCAAAAATTCGAATTAAAGAAGTTTTTAATAAATTATATTTTAACTAACTACAGTACGAAGTAAAGTACATACAGTAACATTGAATACTGTATTGACCAACAGAATATTGAACAATAAATATAAGAACACCTGGAATGGTACCTACTGTAGTTAACTGCAACCATAAAAAACAACCTATTGTGTTTCAAATAAGGATGAAATTTTGGTCTGTTTCCTTGAATCAAGTCTCTCGGCCATTATAAAAGATTCCAACCCATTCAAAGAGTTGAGGTATGAATCAAATATTAATTCGGCTTTCAAATAAACGTCTAAGTTCTTGTACGTGATTCAGCTGCACTCGGCACCGGTACTTCTTCGTACGAAGTACAGTACAATAAGTACACGGTACTGACTTGCATGCATTTGGTTCTAACGCAAACCTTTTGCCGAATATCGTTACTAAAACGTATTTTCCGATAAATTTATAATCAATTTGAGTCGCAGCTTAAATATTATACCTTAATTAGCACACCGAAAATTCGAATTACCTATCCAAAATAAAGTTCGAATCATCCACGATTTTTTAGCAATTTCTAAATACAAAATGCTAGGGACCAAGAGAAATATTCGAATTAACGAAGATTTCGAATTATCCTGGTTCCACTGTATTAATTTCTAGCAGGCACTGTTGAATAAACAAAGACGTTCATATTCAATGGCTTTTTGCTATGATTTTAAATCACGTACGCTTTCATATTCACGAACCTACTTATGGATTGTTAAGCATAATACAGAACGTTAAAAACTTCGATAAATACGAATAGATACCAACCGATGAACTGGCGAGCACTAGGCTTATTTTATACTAATACTAGAAATCAAAATATGTGGCCTGCAAAATAAAATATATGGACGTTTCTCCCTTAAAGTTTTATCCTCAATTGTTACTTCAGCGCGAAAAACGCGCTATTTTAATATGGAAGTACGCGAAATAAAATAGGGGACATGAAACCGAGAACGAGAAACATAAAAAAATGAAAACAAACCCGTCCCAAAACAACAAAATAAAGCCACGCGTTGGATTCTTTTATTATGGTCGAGAGACTTAATTCAAGGAAACAGGGCAAAATATCATCCTTTTTTAAAAAACAATATATTGTTTTTTATGGTTTCAGTTAAATACAGTACCATTCCATCAATGGTCAATGCAGTATTCAATGTTACTGTATTTACTTCACTTCGTACTGTAGTTTGTTAAAATATTATTTATTATAATTTAATACAAATTTATTTAATTCGAATTTTTTGTTAATTCGAAGTTTTTGACTGGTCCCTTGAGGTTCGAATTATCCAAATTTCACTGAATTTCAATCACACCTGCAGGCTTCTATTTATTATATTTTTGCTTTATTTTAACTGGGATTTCATAAGTAAATGGTATAATACAAACGATTTACCAACTATCAAAAATTATCAAAAGAATACAGGAAACTGTTTTGGATCGAACAATCAAGCTTGATCAAGTAGGCAGTGAAAAGTAGAGGAAGTTCGTAGGGGAATTTTAGCGGATACTGAACGATGGATATTTTTATCATTTAATAATCACCATTTGTTTTCGTCACGTCACGACCGTCACCTTCACGGGAGGGTTTTCTATTGATTTTCACATACAACCAATGCGTTACTAGGGAAGTGTAACTCCCTTAGTTTTCATAGCAGGAAAATCGTTAGCCACTTTTTGGAATGCTCTCATTTTTTCACAACATCTCATGATCCATAAACCATAGCCATTGTAATGTCAAGGAAAGCTGATTTATTAAGCTAAGTTATAAGCTAAAGTTGCTAAGTAACCATAATGAACTAATGTGTAAAATTAATCATTATTAAATGATCTGACTGTAGAACCGTAGGTCTACCGCCCGTTTTTTCCCTTTCTAATAACATTGACTACAACATTGTGCATTTTTCATAACATTGATTTCTTACGATTTTTCGGTTCGCTTTCGTTCAAACTTTTTTTTTTGGGGGGGGGGGGGGGGGGGGGGGGGGGGG
>CM061046.1:77710052-77825677 GCA_030762985.1 Adelphocoris suturalis
AAATCGAGAGCTTTCGAACGAATGGTCAACGAATTTTGTGGGTTGAAAAACGACGAAGTACCATTTCCCTAGCAACGACTCGGTTGTAAGCTGAAATCATCAAAATATTTTTGTGAGCAATTTTCCGTGACGTTTTTTAGTTTATGTGTCATAGCAAAGACATAAAGAAACTAGTTGATTGTTCTCTACGCAATACAGTGAGTCTATTTTATTTATTGGTATCGCGTGAGCAAGTTTTCGTGACGATTTTTCAGTTAATGTGCCAAAGCAAAGACATGAAAATGTCAAAATCAATACCTGACTAAACTTCTACTTACGTAAATCCGTCGATGAACGTCGTGCTTAGGTGTGAATTTTATTCAAAGTGATCGTTGATTTTTCTTCATTCCACAACATAGAACACATAGAACAACGCACTCCAACTCGACCGACAATACAAAGGACTTTATTACAAAAGATGTATTCAACAACTTAGGTATGTATTCAACAACTTATAGGTACTTATAACAACGCTATAATACGGACTTTACTTTAGATTAGAGTAAATTCTTGGGAACAACCAAACGAACTTAAAGAAACATCACATATTACTTGCAAAGACAACAAAACATAGACGAACATACCCAACAGGCTAAATCAGTTTGGCTAACGGAATAAACCAAAACTCCTCTAGTGGAAGCGACTCATAACGTAAATTTCATTCTACGGTCTTTAGAAAAGTTGGAAACCCTGTCTGGGGCAGAGCCCCCCAAAATCATGAGAAATTTCCCGTTATGACCTCTTTTTCCCGTTCCTTGCCCCGTATTTCCCGTTTCTTGCCCTTTATTTCCCATTTTTTTCCCTTCAAAGTCTAACCTGAATCGACGAAATTTCCCTCTTGATAGAGTGATATCATCCCAAATCGCAATCTACGTACTTTTTCGCTGGTAGATGGATCTTAAACCTCCTTGGATGGAGCGTAAACCTAGTCCTTCTAGCATCCACCTTGGAGCCACAGCAAAATATGTAGGTATATAATATCCAAACTTAGACGGACACTACCTGAAAACCGAAGACAGTTTTAATTAAAAAAAAAACTTGTGGTTAAGGAAATATAAATGTTCGATCAAACGTTCCACTTAGCGTTGATCTTATCAATTCCTTGAATTGGAGAAGTCCCGACCAACCATCGGCTGTTTGTATAGAAGTTGGTGGATTTTACCTACCATCCTTTTTATCCGTGCATAAACGTCTAACACAGAGGTCACCATATATTATCCCCTATAGTAGGTAGTGCCACTGTATCAGTGTGAGGGTGACCTCCTTCCCTGTTCTCTCTCACCCCCAACTTACTCTCTCTGCCTCTCTCGTCTACTTTCCTTCGGCCCATGAATGCGATGATAATGCACAAACTGTTCCCTCACCGAAAGTGATGAACGAGCTACTCAGTGTAATTGTGTGTAGCCCGGAGGCCGTGTGGTGGGGGGGAGAGGGTTGAAATATTACCACCCCCTTCAACTCACAATTACCCCCAGTTTCGACCCGTCGGCATTCATCATCTCCGATGGGCTTTCGCCTTTCCCCAGGGTGGTGTCTTCCACCGCAATGATGTAATTATTCAACCTTTAGTAATACTATGACTTCAAACGTCCCCCTTTATACTTCATCTTTAAGGATGATGCTATCTAAGTAATAAAAATCCTCTAAAATTGTGCCCCTGGGTTATCTGAGGGAGATTAATTCGAAGGGAGAGAATCATTATTAACAGAGATTGTCCTATGAAGCACGATGTAAACCGTGATGTATTGGATTGAGTCATGGTAGGTTCCTATTATGAACCACGTGAGCAATAAGTCATCGCAATTCTCAGCCACCAATTACGTTCGTCGGGCTCTTGCCATACACTAAACTAATAAGGCTATAGCTAACGCGATATTTCCAACACCGTACAGAAAGTTGACTCGTACAAAGATGGAATTTGGATTGAAGGATGGAACTAGATTTTTGTGAAATATGTAGGTTACGAATTATAAGCTCGTTTTATTCCTGAAGCCGAAAAATCGGTAAAACAAAATTCTTGGAGAAGAAGACATTCCACGAGGCCAACTAACGAAGCCAAGGAAAGAAACATGTCTTGGGGTTCAACAAGCAAGTCATTATTGATAGTTCACGCACGAACTTTAAAAAATCCTTACAATATCTCTAGAACATGTCCTAAATGAATGGGTAAAAATGAATCTCTCAGTATTGTAAGATATGATTGTTTGATCTGAATTATGGTGTCATGAATATCTTGGGCCATGATGTATAACCTATGAATCAACTGAAAAGAGAACATGAAAGAGAATCGAAAATGAAGTCAGACCAAAGTTCAATCCACTCCTCCGTGGAGGAAAAATCTACATCTCGAGCAATTTTCGTATAAGTTGAAAGCTTTTTGAAGTAAGGAGTCATTGAATAGCATGCGAGAAATAGACCCTTCACTGACTGAAACCTTAATTTTAATATCAAAGGGGAAGATAGCTTTTTTTTCTGTGTCGCACCGAAGAGGAATAAATAACGTTCATTGTTTTCGAGAGGTTTTCAAAGGAAAATGGCAAAAGGTGCCTCAATCCGGCTCCCAATTTATGTCAAGAACGGAGACCGCGTCCTTTAATCATGACAAACGTCACTGGAGAGATCATTGGTGTGTAAATGAAAGCAATTGTTGGTTCGGAAAGGAGATGCTTTTGATGTTTGTTTGTGCGGTTGGGTTTTTGTCAATGGAGGAAGAGGTTGAGGGTGGCATTAGCATTGTGCGAGGTGCCGACTAGAATGGGGTTCCCTTATACAATCGGATTCCACAAAGGCCTACCCTGAACCTTCATCCAACAAAACTCCTCTCATCGAGCTGAAGTGGATTTAACCCTCTCCCTCTCACCCTTGTTCCATCATGCCCTTGGTTAAAAGCTCCTTGAAACGCTGTGGGGAATTTGTGCCTTTATCCCGTTGGAGTGTTTGAGAGCAAACCAATTCACGGATTTCGCGGAGATAATGCGCGGCCACAGTGAATAGAAAGCTGTTCTTCAAAGGCAAATTCAAATTTCTAATGGGTATAAGATGTTTTGATGGGGACAGAAGGAAGCAAGGGGAATGATGATAAAGAGGGTGGGCTTGGTTTTATTCATAATCCACCACAGCCTTTGATTTATACCTTCCTGCTTAAAGCACCTAGGCAGCCACCAGCTTGACACATCACCCACCATGGTTTCCTAATTTTTCCAAGGTACATTAGTTATGTCACTATGCTACTATTAGTTATTAATCTTTTTTCGTACTTATAATGGTTTAAAGAAGAATAAAAAGCGTTTGGATTTTATACCCATTGTTGTGGCTGTTTGCGATGATGTTGAATTGAATTTGACTTCTATGATGATGATGAGAGTGTGTTGAACCTCTGAACTAATGAAACCATAAATTGGCTAACCCTGTTTGGCCGGTTCCCTGTGTACCATGCCTCCTACCTAATAGCCGGCAATACGGTAGCTATAAGAACCAGATATACCACAGTTCTAATATCCACTGATACCGTCGCTCTACTTACCAGTGCACACTAACTAATTGCCGGTGTTACCATTGCACCAATTAATAGCCAAAAAGCCCGTAGCTCCACCTACGACCAGACCACTTAGTCCTGTTGCAGATCAGTCACGCTCCATTAATGTTTTGAACCAGTACTCACCTTCCACATCTTAATACATATTTCTCTTGCAGTCTTCCTTGGTAATTCATAAAACCACAAAATATTTTGCTTGTTTATCATTTATTTGCATAACCATATTTGTACATGATTGGCTTCTTGTGGGAGGCAGGATAGAGTGAAATGATAACTCCAAGAAGTCTCAAGCAGATGTGATATATTTCAGGTGGCCTCTTGGCTCTTCTATACATGCTGGCCTGGTGAGGGGGGTACCTCCACACCCCTCCCCCCTTTACAAGATTTTTTGCTGTGAATTACGAGTGCAAAAAATTTGCTTAATTCTTACTGACCGTGTTACAATTTTTACGGATCGTTCGCAATGCCTGGTTTACAATTGGTACGGGATGTAGCAGCGTGATGAGTAGAGAAGTGATGTGCAGAGAGAGTGAGTGTGCAGCTAGGAAGGCGGGCTGTAGAAGAAGGATAAGGCTGCAGCAGCGGAGTTGGACCGGTGGGAGTATGAGCCAAGAGACACCTGTAAAAGAGAAGGCTATTAGTAGCTAAAATTGGTTTGCGTGTTGTGGTGTACATAGCAAAATTGGTTATGACATGGTGAGAAAGTCACAGAAAAAAGTCATTAAATGAAAGTGCATGGCATGAAGAGCCGGTGTAGAGGTAGGTTCTCTAGTAGGCCGAGATCGTTCTGGCATCGAGGAAGTGCCACGGAGGTGGAAGTCAAAGAGATGACGACCTTGGTCGTGTCAATGATGCTAGAAGCTCGACATGCGATTCGATGGTGGCGAAGATGCCTAGTTGTGTCCTCGTGTGTTGATTTTGAAGTGATGACACTGGGAATAGTGTCAACGACCGGAGGCTGATGTGAGCCTCTATAATGGCACCAGCGAGCTCTGGTCGCATCCCCACTAGTAGTGGAAGGAGGGACGACCGGTGGAGATTTGTGGCGCCAATGGTTGAGTGATGTAGAAATAGCCGGAGCTCTTGGTAGTTTAGAGAGTCCAGAAGTCGGTGGAGTTTGACGAGTGCCAAGTAGCTGGAGAAGCTGTGGAAGCGAGGAGGAAGTTGGAGATTCGACAGAGGACGCCTGGAATGTGGGAGAGTGAAGTTGGGTCCTCGAAGGTTGAGAGTGATGCCAGGCGCAGGGAAACTGGCAATTTTGTGCCAAGGAGGCCAACAGGAGTGGTACCAGCAGATTTCAGAGTTTGAGAGACGGAATCGGTGATCAGGCATGGGCGCTACCATCGGTTGGACCATGCAGAGGTGTTTTTCGAAGGCTGGTTAACTCCATTTTATGTGATACCAACAGTATCCAGGTGAGCAGAGTAGATCTGCATCAGAACCATTGTCTAGAGTGAGGAGAAGAAGCCATTTGTCTCGAAAATGGTCGAGATGGTGAAGCTTGGAGTCTTGGAGAAGCCGGAGGCAGAAAATAAGGTGCCTGTGGTTTGGCTGGTTGTGACTAGTAGGAAGGGTGTGCTACTGAGGAGATATCCTGCATGGATGAAGCATCATTATCAGAAGAAGTAGCGTTGACTAGGGTAGGTGACTGATTGGCTAGAGGCAGAAGACGTTCTGCTGTTAGTGCCAATTTTGTGATTTTGGTCTCGGAGGATGAGACTATTACGAGACAGATTGAGTCAGGAAGTACCCGTAGGAATATTTGACAAAGAAGAATGGAAGATGTGCCTGTAGGTAGGCGTCTTTGCAAGCTTCTGGCATAGGCAGAGGGAGTAGAGTCGTCAAGGGAAACAGTAGTGAGAAGTTTCACCAGATCTGAGCCATCTGTGGGTCATAGGTTGCTCGTAGCCAGGAACAGAGAGTTGTAAAGGTTGAAGTGCTAGCTGGGTCGATATCCACAGCCGATTTACAGTCGAGTGTGTGAAGAGCTCGACGAAACCTGGCTGCTTCTGTCGTGAGTCCCTCAGTGGCACAGGCGAAGTCGAGCTGTTTCAGCCAGACAGACATGTTGGCTGAATCAAATGGATGAAGCTTGACTGAAGTAGCTGTCTCCTCTCTGCCATTCTGCATGTGCGTACAATTGTGCCTGTAACATAGAAACAGACGGGCAACGGGCTATGGTTTCGACTTATTAAATTGCCAATTATTCAGTCAATCCACAGTGGGAAGGCTCTAACAGTCCTTAGTGGATGTAGGATAGTCTTAGACCTGTCTCAACTGCCAAGGATGGAGCAGCTATCCCTCGGAGAAGGCGAGAAACTCTCGTGCCACTCACTCTGCCAATCGGGAGTGAAAATTTTCAAGTGTTTCGACCGAAAAACACTTGGAATAATTCGTGTATTTCAACCGTATTGAGAGGAGTTCAATCCGGAGATGGCAAGTTTTTTGGTCCGAAAAACTTGGAAAAAATGCGAAGAAGTGACCTCTTGAGACTGATAAGTTCAACGGGAGGCTGAACTCATCAGCTCACGATGCTGATTGTATGATGGGTGGTCAGATGCCATCCAGGAAGAGCTTGATAACATGTAAAGTAATAAAACCTGGAAAAATGTGAAATTGATGGACACCGAATGGGCCTTCAGGAAGAAACTGTGATGGGAAGGAAATAAATACAGCAAGGCTTGTGGCACACGTAGCGGTTTTGATCAGGATTGTGGTGAAAAGTATTTGTTTGGTACCTTTCGTCTTCTGCTGGCCGTAGCGTGAGGAAAATGAAATGCTTTTATATGGATTCCAAGTCTGCATTCCTGAATGCGAAATTGCCAACCCCTGTTTACGTCAAGCAGTCTAAAGGACTAAGTGAAGTGAAAGCCGTGGAAAAAGGTGAAATGTGCTATGAACTCTTGAATCGCTCTATGGTTTGAAAAATGCACTCAATTGTTGGAATACCTGTATAAATGATGAGTTTGTTAAAACTGGTTCTATGAGGTGATGGGTGTCTCTTTGTATCTTATTTAAGGGTCGATGATATATTTTAAATTTTTTCATAATTTCAACGTTTCGGAATGGAAAATAGCATCTACCCCTGCTGATGTGAACGTGAAATTGAGAAACTCCGAACTACGCTATGATGAAATGAAGAATTACCCTTACCAAAATTTGATCGGAAGTCTCCACTCTCTATCTACTTGTACAAGACCGGATATATCTCAATTAGTATGTTGAGCCAATTTAACTTAAATTAGTCCACAGAGCATTGGGATGCTGCTAAGATAGTCCTTAGATACCTACTTGAAGTGGACGGTTCATCTTGCACTGGCGTCCAATTAATCAGGGGACAGCAACATTACAGGATGCGTCGACGCTGATTGGGGATCGTGTGTGGAGGACCTTCGATCTTACAAGGACTACGTATCTACTCTATCTGGTGGTGCCATAAACGAGGAATCTAGGAAGCCAAGCACAGTAGCGTTGCCCAGCATAGAAGCAGAATACACGGCTATGACTGAGGCTACTGAAGAATCTGCATAGGAACTAGGAAGAATCTTGAGGGAGCTGCGATACACAGAATTCCTGTAACTCTACTCAGTGACAATCACGGAGTCCTGAAACTTGCCAAAAATCCAGTTCACCTCAAGAACTAAACAAAAAGATATCCAGCACCATTTCATCTGAGGTGAATTCGCTGAAACGCAGGTCGTCCTGAAGCGCATCTCTACAGAACGGAGAAGTCAGATGTAATGACGAAACCTCTTCGTTGCCCCAGGAATTCCGACATGACGACAAGCTTGGGTTTACATCACAGAACATAGAAAAGAGCTATTTCTGTGTTTTACATTTACAACGCAAAGCTTTGAGGAGAAATTTTAACCTGGACCAACCCCTTGGATCCCATGTTTTTATTTTATGAAAACATGTGATTGTTTAAGTTATTAATAAAATTGAGTTCGGTGTTAGTTGTGAATTGTTAAAAGTTCTTATAAAATATAATGTTGTTTTCCCAAATTGAATGAAGGGTTAGTAATGCTAAATATTTAAGATAGGTACACATGTAGATGGAATTTATACAAAATACCTCAAATTTCAACAAAGAAAATTGTGAGAACATTTTATTTTACAATTTTTGGAGCCTTTACAATAGCTTCAGTTTTTATGAAAATTCACTAAAATGGCAGATCAAATTAGGCACGCAGATCTGACAAGACAAATGTTCGTGTACGTTATTCCCAAACCCAATTTCTTTTTGTATTAACAGTTGCGGCATTGATAAATGGCTGTGAATGGTAATTTTGACATTTTATGTCTTTACCTTGGCACATAAACGAAAAAAGCGTTAACAAAAAGAGTTTAAAAAAAGCGTTACGGTTGGTTTTCTGATGATTTCCACTTACAACCGAGTCGTTGCTTGGAAAATGGTACTTCGTCAACAAAATTCGTTGACCATTCGTTCGAAAGCTCTCGATTTATCTATCCAACCATATTATGTTAACTACTGCGAAGTGCGTGGCCAACAAGCTGAGTTATGAGCATGGTTATTTGAATAATTGTGTACACCCAGGTGATCATTCTCAATAATTGATATTGTGAACATGATTGCAACCGCTTGTCAATTTCTTATGATTTCATTGAGCTGGTGTTTCGAGATTTGATTCATAGCAGGTGATCCGAATATTGCGAGAACGGTTTGATTTGTGAAGCGGTGGTTAAATAATTTGAATAGGTAATATCTATACTTTACACTCTAGGAAGCTGTTTTTTCGTATGTAGGCTCTTTAGGATATTTACCTCACGATGCCCAGGGTCCGGATCAGGTGAGTGGCTCTTAAAGCTTGCATAGGAGTCTGCAACATATAAGAGTCTGCAACTAAAGACATAAAATGTCCCAATGTGTTACAGACTCGTAAGCAAGCGTTTCTTATGTTATGTGGAAAAGAAAGCCAATGTAAGTATAGCACGCTTTCTGGGTGTGAAGAGAAAAAGGTTTCTTCGGTTCTTGCAGAATTTTAACACAGAATGTAACAAAAGTGTGTTGCAACAATTTACTGATAATTTCCGCTCACAACCGAGTCGTTGTTAGGGACATGGTACTTTTTTCTTTTCTCCTGAAAACTAAAAAAAGAGGATATATTTAGGAAACTACCATATGAAACTGTATTAAGAAATGTTCAAATCACGTGAAGTTATTTGTAATAATAAGTCGAGCTGTTGAATGCATACATTTATCGTTCATATATTCCAGTAACAGTGATATCGGGATTGCGATGTCGCGGTAATGAATAAAGCCAATTAATAAACCCATTCATTAATTCATAGGAAAGTCGCTCTGCGGGCGTACACGGTTCACTGCGAGTGGCGTTGAAAAATTCGCTCCCGTCTCCGCCTTTTGGATGGGAAAAAGTGGAGTGAGACACGACACCCTGGGCTAGTTTAGGATGATGGATGCCGCCTTCGCCTCTCCTCGGTTTACACCCTCATTTATCATAATATTTTGAAGTGTGTCCCTCATTACCCGGCAGGGGTGGGGGGTGGCAAGGGGGAATCATCCCCTCTCCTGCTTTCTCCTGAACCATTTGTCAACGTCATTCTGAGCTTCTCTATCGATAATAAGCTGACGAAAATCCCCTTTTCGTCTCAAACACACGCTGGAATTTGACGGAGAGTTTAATGCGATTAAAAGTTAGAAATAACTATGATAGATTAAGTGCTCGGTCTCGATATATCAAGTTATCATGAAATTTTTACGCTATTACCATTACTCAGCCATCATTATAAGTAAACAGGTTATGAATCTAGAAGGATCTCAGCCAATGTTCTATCCTTCTTATTTCGACTTACTACACTTGTCATGTCGAACGAACCTGATTATTACCTGAAATTACCTGATCGAATTACCTGAAAATCAAATTAGCTATTTCGTGCCTAAGAGTTGAAAGCAAATAACTTTTGAATCGTATTGTAATATTGATCGGTGTTTGTATGTGGTTGGCTGTGACGTAAAAACATTTGCTTTAAATCTCGCAACCTTTAAACTGCAGCAGACATTCTGACGAGCATTCTGATTGTACTTATTAATAATTAGTTCGAAGGCCCGTCGCTACAACAAACTGGTAGTATAACACCAGTTTGCAGCGAATATGACACAGTTGGCTACACTGAGTGAAGTGGTGAGGTGGTGCCAAATTAATCATAACACAAAAATTTTCTTCCAAAACCAATTTTGTATATTGCCCAAAAAGCTTATTACAACAAAGAAATGTCGAATCTTTAATGTTAAATTTTGACATTTCAACCTGCATCCTCATTTTTATGGGTGTGTTCCACCAAGTATGGTTAACCAAGTTGTTCTACAATGCACATGGAAGATTTTGAAGCTAACATTAAACATTTAGCTAACCATGAATAGGTAGAGGCCATGCTATCGATGGGTAATATGCTATACATAGTTATCTGTAGACCCCGAACCGACTGCCGGGTAGTTCGCTAGTAAAAATAATAACTAAATGTCTACCTTCCTTGTTAATCAAATAATGTTGAACCAAATCCTTCAATTGGTTCAAGCCAAAGCTCGAATTGCACCAATGAAGAGGACAACAAACCGCGATTGGAGCTTTTAGCAGCAACCATCGGTGTTTGACTCTTCCAGATGGTTCATCGGTCGTGGTCTTGGAAAAATGTTAAATCGGTTTTCTGGTCTGAGTCGTCCACAACACTCGCATGGATCAAGAGAGAAGATTTATTGGAAATCGTGTTTGAGAAATTCGAGAAACAACTAAACCATCCCAGTGTAGATACGTACCTGGACCTCACAATCCAGCAGATTTGCCCTCAAGTGGATGCGGTGCCAGAAAGCTCCCCTAATCTTGCTGGTGGGAGGGACCCGATTGGCTTCGAGAGTCGGAAGATAATTGGCCATCGGAAAATTTATTCTGTGATGAAGAATTAGTCATGCAAGAGAGGAGGAATGTGATTATACCAACTGTTTGTTTGAATATTTTTTCTAGACTATCACCAGATTGGTATTATCGATATTTTTCTCGATACCGAAAGCTTGTTGGATCAGTTGCCTGGATATATCGAACAGTTAATAGACGCAAGAAAATCGGAATTCCCTGTACCCATTTAACCAATAAAGAAATAGAACTCGCGGAAAAAAGAGTCATGATATGGGTGCAGGAAGAATCGTTTACTGACACAAAAAGGAGCAAAGAGCTTTGCACGTTGAATCCATACAAAGATAACGATGGCCTTAAGGATACGAACAAAAATATCTAATAGGGAAGAAGAATTTCGTCATCCTGTCGTGCTCCCTGCTGATCATTCAGTTGTCACTCGTCTTATAATCCAAACTCTTGAAGATCACTGTAATGTAGGTGTTCAAGGTCTCATGTGTATATTGCGTGAAAGGTTTTGGATTTTGCAGGCAAGACGGACAATCAGAGGAGTAGTGAACAAATGTGTTATTGGCAGGAGATATAATTCAAAGAAGATGGAGACTACAGCCCCCAGTTTACCCGTTGATCGCGTTCGAGATGCAGGAGTGTTCGAAGTATGTGGTATCGATTTCAGTGGCCCTCTTCATCTCAAAGGTTCAACGAAGGCTTAGATTTGTCTGTAAACCTGTGCCACAGTTCGTGCAATTTATTTAGAGTTGGTCATGTCACTATCAACCGATTCGTTCATCCTTACATTTAGGAGATCCATTGGACGACGGGGAAGGCCCTCAATTGTATTCACGGACAATGGTACAAAATTTTGTAGGTACAGCTAATGCCCTAGCACAACTTGATTGGGATCTGATTACTGAAGCGACCCAAATCGATTGGAAGTTCAATCCGCCAGCATCACCTTGGTGGGGACGATGGTAGGAGAAATTCATCGCACTCGTGAAACAATTACTGAAGAAAACGTTGAGAAGAACTTCGCTGGACTATGAAGAAATGTCCACAGTGCTCTGTGACATCGAAGCTATTGTTAATTCAAGACCATTAATGTACTTGTCTGAAAAATCAAGAGATTTAGCAGCCATTATCCCATGCTTATTCCTACAGGATGTTAAAGGGATAGGCGTACCTGACCTAGATCCGATAGATAGCTTCTATCCCCAGAAGAGAGCCCAGTACCGATTTAAATTGCGGGACGAGCTGCGACGAAGGTTGAGGATCGAATACTTGGGAGCTCTGGAAAACAGGAACAGCAAACGTTGGACAAGGGGTCGAATAGTTGGCGAACTTGTATTGATCGGTAGTGAAGATAACCGGTATAAATCTCCTGGCCTATGGCTCGCATTAAGGAAATTTTGCACAGCAAAGATGGAGAAACCAGACTCGTGCGACTTACTACAGCATCAGGCGAGTTGCTTAGACCAATCCAGAGGCTTTATCCCTTGGAAGTCCAAGACAATGAAAACCACGAAACATCAAGAGCTAGACGAAGAATCGTGAAGCCTGATGCGAGATATCAAGATTGAAGCTAAATCAACTTTCATTGATTTAGGTGGGAGAATGTTCGGAAGAAAGAAAAAATATACAAAATTACCTACAAAATTAGAACTTCAGGTTTCGTGTTTAGTGAAGAGAATTTGACATCTGGTTACCAAGAGCAATAGACTCACGTGATGTAAATACAATATTGGAAAATTTAGAAGTAAAAGAAAATAGAGTTTGTTCATTGTTGTTTGTTCATCATCAGTGTTTAGAATTGTGAAATTATATCTAGATTTTTGTAAATTGATCAGGGCACTATAAATCGACAGAAAGAGTAGAGTCGTGTTCTCATTTAAAATCAGGTCTATCAGTAATGTCAGTTGTTTGACATTACCCGTTCAGAACAAAAGTAGAAAAGTAAAATTACAACTGCAACTGTTGCAGAGGTTGCAGCAATCATTGTCCAACTATCACGGCATCGCAGACTTCATTTGCTAGCTGATCATAAATCTTTACATTCATTAACTACCAAAATTGAGAAGACAAAGATGGGAATTTCGTTAAAACTAATAAACAACCTCAAAAAACGACCCTAAGGGCGAATAATTATCAATATAGGTTTTTGAGGAATGAATAACACCTGCAGCGAGCATTTCGTTTGATGTTACGGGATGCAATAATTAAAGAACCAAGCCTGTCAAAGATCCGCCTTAACAAGAATTTCTCTTTTTTCCAACCACCCCCTTGGCATTCTAATTAGGAAAATAAAAACGGAATTAAGCGAAAGACGCTTTCATGGAGAAGACAGATGTTAGCCCGCAGGGTCGTTTTCTCGCGTCAATGGATTCCCCAAGCTCTTCCAGAATCAGCGTTTTTCCGCCTGGAAGGAGTTCTGAAAGCTGTTGGGAGGGAAATATCTGATCCCACAGTGACTCGAGGAACGGAATGAGTTTTTGACTCGAACGCAAAAGGCAGCTGATTCTCCGCGCCGCTGAACGCACTCGCTTTTCCTCGGATATTCAAAAGCTGGGAGCGAAACGTGAGAGTAACGAAGACAAGGGGGTGCGAGCAATGATTATATCCCTTTGTTCGTGATATATGAAGTTCAACCAAGTTACAACTTCTCCGAGGGTGTTGCTCTCAAAGTCAGGTGTGGGAGCTTGTGTACGAGCGATTTGTATTTTCCATCGTCTTGGGCGCTGCGTCAGTGAATATTCATGCTCTTTCTCAGGTGTATCAAAGCCAGGATCCAGACTCCCATCAGCCTTCACGAATCGTTTGTTCATAACGATTGCCAGCAGTTTTTATTGTTCCAAAATGATTAACTTCTTCGAACACATTCTAAATAGGTACATTCACTAATGTGAGCTTGGGTTGATTTCATTAAAGGACTTCAATGGAAAACTTCTCGACTCTGTACATATTTGACAAGCCTGAAAAGTTTCGCATTATTAGACTTTTCATCATTAAAATTACTATAATAATAATGAACAAAATAATTTTTAGGAGGGAAAGTAGCAATAAAGCCAAACCGGGCTATATGAAATATGAAAGGCTAGTAAAAAGGTTTGCTTCCTCACTAATAAAGGTGTTTTACGTGGAAGCTTTGTGTTCGTGCAAGAAATCTGAAACATTTTTGCCCTCCAAAATAAAAATGTACACTTGCTTTTTGTGTTTCAGAACTTGCTGATCAATTTCTGACTGTGTTTTTGTCCTTGTCACTCTCGAAACTACACTAAACTTTTGTCCGATAACGGTGAAATTTTCAGGGATTGTGCTGATTAGCTCCTAAATAGTTATAAATTTTATTTGGAGCAATAGTAGCTTGTGCGTATGCGCAAACATGAACTTTATAACGTTAATTTCGCGTGAACTATCAATTCGCTTTCGTTCAAATTCAGTAGGTGCCGTGTACCACTAGACGTTCGCGAACAATCAATTTGAGACACGAGACTCAAGACCCTGACCAACTAATCTAATTCTTACTATGGGATTGGCTACTTGATATTATGTATTTTTGAGATGCGAGCGTAGCGAGCATCCAAACCACTAATCTAAGCAGAAAACAGATCTGTGTAAAATCTCATGGCGACTGGAGCGCTGGGAATGCCACGCAGTGGGTAGTCGAACTAAAGAGCAAGTCAGGGTCTGGAGTCTTATGTCTCAACTTGATTGTTCGCGAACGTCTCGTGCCGTGAACTTATGCTTCAGGATGATATCCTATGAATTTTATCGTGACTGGTTGAGTAATAACTATTGTGCATATGTGAAACAAAAATAAAATTAAAATTTGTTGACACAAAACGAAAGTTCAAGTTCGTTGGCCAAAACTCCGGGTTGAAAGAAAAATGGAGACTGTTTTTTGCGATTTGTGCGAAACATTTTCATGTGGTATATTCGGAATCACGTGGATGTAGGCATGCACAAAGTCTGAATCGATTTCTTATTCGCTCAACGACTGGGCTTTTTCATTATCTATGGGTCCGATTCCGTTCAAACTGGGGGAGGTGATTGGGTACAAGTCTCGGGATAGTGTCCCATGAATTTCGTTGCGATTGGTTGTAGTTACAAGTGCGTATGCTCAAACGTAAAATTGGTTTTAGACGAAACTCCGAGACTAATGCTCGATTCTGATGATATTAGCAGAGAATGTGTCGGAAAGCTCCTAAGATGGTCTCCTCAGATGGTGAATGCTGGATTGATGGTAGGGTGTGCGCATGCGTAATCATGAAATATAGCCAAATTTTGCAAATGTCAATTTTACAATACGTGAGGAAGCTTCACCACCCATCCAACTTGGCAGACAATTTTATTATTTATAAGATGATTAAAATGATTGATTGTGAAATGATTGAGGATTTAAAATGTTGAAGGATGGTCTTACAATTGAGCCGGACAAGTGTGCACATAGCAGTACGAGAATATCACATTTACATTACCACTATTCTCGCCATGATTTCGACATCATTGGAACGATATTTCTGTTCGTTGCCGAATCAACAAAGAACAACGTTTTTGTGGCATCCCCTATCGAATGTTTCACAACGTAACAAAGCCACAGCCCTACTGGGGGACTCAGCGAAACAGAACACCATTCTCTTTCGAAGCTTCATTATTTATGCACATTTGCATTACAACTCGACGTCCACCCGCGCTATGAGGGGTGCATCATTGATTTTTTTTCTATCAGCAAATGCAGCTTTTGCTGCGTTTATTGGCACTCAACTCCCCTGAAAACCTTTTGCATGAGACAAATTGAATCAGCCGATACGCCCGCACCCTCGGGCGTTTTGTGAACAAACTTTGTTTATCCCCTCTCGCAAAAGTGGAAAACTGTGTACACCTATTTTTGTTTGTCAATCCGAAACGTCAATTGGACTGACGAAAACGCGTTAAAAACCTCTCGAGCCTCCTGCATTAGTATAATAGGAATCCATGTGTAATGAAAAACAGAGGAAAGCGGTGGTGCTCCTGTTTTTGTATGTATGGCGCTTCCTTTTAAAGTTTCTGGCAGTTGAAGTATCAAATTCTCTTTTCATGCGCTTTCCGCGTTGACATGTTTTCGAGGTTCCCTTGTCACTCTCACGCTCTCCTGATTCCTGTGCCTTAACCCTCCGTTTTACTTTACGAAACAAGTGTTGTTCATATGGCGGGGTATATATTTATATACTCGGATATATAAACTATATATAAGCTTGCTTTTTGCAACTTTTCTAAAGCCAAATGTCATGCTCGTTAAAGCTGATTTCGTAATTTTCCTAACTTGCTTTTATTCTTAAAATGAAAATTGAATTAGTAGGTCTTGTGATAGAGGAATAGCTACATAAGCATATAATTTTATTCGTGATATAGAAACAGTAGATTGAAAATCAAACCTACTCGTATTTGCATCCGAAAATGATGTTCCAAAATCTCAATTACTACCTAATTGGTCAAAATTCAAAAAATGTGCTCAAAAAATCACTAAAAATTGTTAAATTTATATTTTTATCAGAATTTTAGTCGAAAGAAGTTTATTGACAATGAACTAAAACATTAGAAAATTTACTTACAAAATTATGGTGAAAAATGTACTTAAATTTCATTAATATTTGCTGAAAAATCTATTAAAAAACCGGAAAGTTGCTTAACATCCAAAATCTGTTTTTATTCGTAGAATATGATTTAGAACAAGTTTATTTGCTATTAAATTGGTGGTTTACAATTTCTTTGTACTCGAAGTGCTCAAATTTCAAAACAGTTACATAATATCATACGATAATCTACGAAAATTCGCTCATACGATCATGCTGCATGACTGGAACTTTTTCGAATTTTAGCCATTATGTTCCAAGTGGTTTTGGATCTTGTCCGACGGATGAATGCGGGGCACCAGTTTACGCACACAGTTCAGGAAATAGAAGCAACAACAAAATTCCAAAGCCACTCCATAACGTCGAGACGCTAGCGTTTGTAAACGATGAAACTGTTTAACACGATTTCAAACTGGATACTCCCAAGGTACCTGCTATTTAACATTGGTGACTGTATTTGACTGCCCCTAATATTCAGTATCTATCTGACCACCGATATCGTGACCCAGTTCCCAGTGGCGTAGCTAAGACATTTCTCATGGAGGGGCAACAGTCAAGGATTTCATTTTATTTTATAGTTTTAGTATTCATTTCTAGAACTTGTTGTTGAATACCTATCCGAAGACTGTACAATACGAAAACTGTCAAACGTTCATATAAGTAGATATTCAACTTTTTTTTTTTTTTCTTTTTTTTAACACAGAATGTGTTTTAGCCATGGACTAACTAGCCGAAAATGGAACGCGGGATGGGAACGAAATGTGTGACGGATGATTTTCACGTACAACCGAGCCGTTGGTAGGGAAATGGAATTTCCGCCATTTTAATCGCACAGAAATCGTTCACCATTCGTTGGAAAGCTCTTGATTTATCACGAATTTATTTCGTTTTTTTTTTCGTAGTTTCATACTATAACTATATAAATTGATGTTATAAATGAATAGTAAACAATGACGCTTGTTTGGTTGTCACTTGGTTGCGCGACAACGCAAACACATTCTGTGTTTCAATAATTTCGTCCGAAGTATGTAAATAGAGGTAACCGGGGGTCCAGGGGGCTTGCCCCCTGGCGAGGCGCGGAGCGGCGAGTTTTTTTTAATGATTTAAAATCACTTACGGTTTCATATTCACAAACCTACCTAAGGATTATTATAGCATACCTAATACTATTTAGAAAAAATATCCAATTATCTAGTAATCAGAACGTTGAAACGACGATAATTACGAATATTTACAGATGAACTGAGGAGCACTGGCTTATATATACTATTATACCCACTAGACTTACTGCCTGCAAAATCATATATATTAGGTACTAGCCGCTCCGGCTCGCTACGCTCGCCTCCACGTCCAGCCGGGGGGCAAGCCCCCCGGACCCCCCATTAAATTGCTCGCTTCGCTCGCAAAGTGTGGCATGTAGGGAATGTTGCTCGCTTCGCTCGCAAACGATAGATCTCTAAGGGTAGGTTTAACTTCTGTAAGGGATGCTGCTCGCTTCGCTCGCTTGAGGAAGTTATACTGCCCACCCAACTTGGCAGACGTTTTTTTCTGTTGGAAATTCTTACAAACAAATTAAATCTTATGAAACTACGTGGAACCACAAAAAGTTTATTCGGGGATGTTGCTCGCTTCGCTCGCAAAGTATTGCTGTATATTTGTAGGAAAAAATCCGAATTTATTCTGTTGACATGGCTCTCGCTTCGCTCGCAAAGTGTGGCATGTAGGGCATGTTGCTCGCTTTGCTCGCAAACGGTAGATCCCTAAGGGTAGGTTTAACGTGTGTAGGGGATGTTACTCGCTTCGCTCGCAAACGGTAGATCTCTAAGGGTAGGTTTAATTTCTGTAGGGGATGCTGCTCGCTTCGCTCGCTTGAAGGAGTTATACTGCCCACCCAACTTGGCAGACGTTTTTTTCTGTTGGAAATTCTTACAAACAAATTAAATCTTATAAAACTACGTGGAACCACAAAAAGATTATTCGGGGATGTTGCTCGCTTCGCTCGCAAGGTATACCTGTATATAGGTAGGAAAAAACCCGTATTTATTCTTTTGAAATAGGCCTGCAGGTAACATTGTGAAATACCTGACAAACCCCTTGACGTCTTCGTAGAGCCTTCTCGCGAACACGGCAAAATTAATTTCTGATGTTAAACGCTTCTTCTCGCTTCCGCTCGCGATTTGACCGACTTAACGTCACTTTTTTCGATATCCGATTTCGGATTCAGATTCGGCGGACCCAAAGCTGTATTTCGCCGTTCCGAAAAACGTACCTTTATGGGGTATATTTTAATCGGAAAAAACCAAGTTTTTCGGCGGACTTTTCGAGTAAACGGGTCCGTATTCTCGCATTTTTTTAACGCATTTCCCGATACTTTTTTCGCGATCCGATCGCGCCGTCGTCTTCCTCGTAGGAAAACCTACGAAACCCGTATTTTTCCGGAATTGTCAACGGCCGTTTAGAGGGGTAGGGGAAGCGGGGAAGTGGAAAAAGCGCACATTAATTATTACTTCGACCCCCCTCCCGCCCTACGGCCCATGGTTCGGGTGGGATTAGAAAATTTTAAATTCGCTTATACACCCTATCGGAAAATCCCAAAAAGATCCCCCCACTCGTAGACTCCCCCCACTCAGCCGTTTGGCCGTGCATAGACACGACAGACAGACAGAGCGACAGACAGACGGAGTTTCATTCTTATTAATAATAGAGATAGAGATAGAGATAGAGATGTGGTCGTTCCCTTACAGGTTTATCCTCTGTTACTTCATCGCGAAATACAATTTTTCTGGATAATATCACTCAATTGTATTATGAATATAAGTACGCGGAATAAAAAAGGGGATATATGCAAGGTTATAGAATAGAAATACTGCTAAATAGATTATTTAAATCTTTTCTGTTTCAATCACCTCAGAAAACTTCTATGTATTTATTTATTTTATTTTATTTTTATTTTGCTTTATTTTAACCATGATATAATTCGTAAATGGTATAGGTAATACAAACGATATACCAACAATCAAAAGTTAAAGAATATGGAAAATAACCAAGCTTGATCAAGTAGGCATTGAAAAGTAGGGGAAGTTCGTAGGGAAATTTGGTGGATACTGAACAATTTCCAGGATATTTTTCTAGGTGAAAATGGCATATATATGTGCTAGCCCCAGAAGGTAGATGGAAACGATTTGATTTCAGTTTGCAGTATCCACATTTCCGTTTCGTTAACTAGGTGATTTTACCTTTGAGTATACTCAAAGGATTTTACCCCTCTCCGAGGAGCTGTACAATATCCACGCAATTTCGCCCTTAGAGAAACGAACCTAATAAGAATTTCTTTATTTCTAAGAGCGTCTAAAGTTGCCAGGCTAACTATTAATAGTAATTGTGTTTTACTAATTACATTCTCCAATTGAAGGAGATACTGAAGTTAGAAGCGTAAATTATTAATTTAGATTGTATTCATACCACGAACTTCTGCGTCCTCTGTAATGAATACATAAAGGGGCTCTGCACACCCTGCCCCACCTCCGACCACGCCAATGCCACTTCCGCAAAATAAGTCATGTATCTACTTATTTGATTATTTATATGTACCTACCAAAAACTAATCCTAAGTATCACATTCGGTTGAAAACGACGTACCTTAAAAACCAAAACTACATATGAAACATTAAAGCTCACAACACAACCTTTGATGCTGCTATTAAAACCTTGAGGAAAGGCGAAAATGGGGACAGGGGTTGTGCTTCATTAATTCTCATGCCTCTCTCCTTTCCAAGACAAGGGGAACAAATTTCCCAAATTAATAACCACTACCTCACCTCCTTCCAGAAAATGAGTTGTCGCCAAGAATTAATTTCGTAGCATTAATATAATGGGATTACAAGAGAACAAAAATAGAAGGGGTTCAACTTTTAAGGGTTGAAAAGGCGCGGGAAATTCCCTTCGGCCCAACCAATGAAAATCGCTCCGAGGGTGGGGGGTTTCGATTAAAACCGCCGTCTCGGCGGGTTAGCGTTTAGAGAAGGGCGGGAAGGGAAGGCGAAAATGCCTTTCATCGGGATTTTGAATTTCCATTTTTCAACGTCTTTTCCCCCACTCTTGCCTCGAGAACGGTGAGAAATGAATTCGTAATTAGAGTGGCGTGTTTGGTCGGGTTGGGCTCCCCGAAAAGGAACAAGAGGTGGGTTTTCTGGAATGGAGTTGAAGGCAACCGGATGGTTTTCGGGAAGGTTTGAAGCTTTGAAAAAGGAGCGCTTTGTAAGTGGAAATTGGGTGTGAAGACCTGTCCCTTGCAGATTGTTCTTCACTTCAAAGCCTTTTCGTCGACTACAAAGAAGAGAATTATTTTTCTTTGTCCTCCCCCACCACCCCTCACACCTCCACCTCTCCCTTCATCAATTCCCCTTTTTCTACCTACTCCGGCTCGCTCAGTTTTTCTTATTTCTTTTCCAGAATCCGTTTTCACCTTTTCAATCGCTATGTTTACGTAGGTACAATCGCAATGGGTGGGCACCTACGCACCAATTTGCCAACTAAATTCAGTAAATCCGTCATACCTAACGTTCTTATTTCGATCAGTCGAGCCATTCAACTTCACATTATGGCTTAAGTTATTGTAATTATTTTCAACAATAGTAATAACAATTATAAATAATAATGACTACGCTTAGTAATAATAGATCAGTTATTGCGTAGAAGGGCTATTTAATACAGAAATAATCAACCTTTGTGTATTATTTTTCAGCGTTTTTATGCTTTGTATACATGGTGATGACATAGTCATCCTACCTCCCAACCACACCACACCACTTCAAAATTGAGTTACGCAAATTGGTCTCAAAATAGCGTTACACAAATCGATCCGGAACGGCGTAACAAAATAGCGTTAGGCGTGATAATAATAATAATAATAAGTTTATTGGAGTCCGTGATGGCAATCCGTTTAGTGACGGACGGTCAGCATGGCTCCCCTTAGAATCGTGCCCGTTGCAGTGTCCTTTTGACACCCCTTTTTGATTGCCGCTAATGACCCTTCCGGTTGAGACGCGGCTTAAATTCTATTTAAAAAAATAATAATTAGTTTATTTTCATCATAAATATGAGGTACATGCATACAAAATTAGATTAATTTAAATGAAAAAAAAAAAAAAATATGTCAGAAATTCAATTCGGTAACAGACATTCAATTTTGTTTTCAGATAATAGTTTATCCACTTTTTTTCGTAATAAGTTTTCATTGTTTATGTTCATTATTTCTGTATTTTTTTTTCAAAATTTTTATTGATTAATTGCATACCCCTGTAAGTAGTTGTTATTAGAGCATATTTATTATTAACTTTTGGTAGCTTAAGTCTGTACGGTTTATTATTTATTTTCCGGAAAAAAGCGCTTTTTTCTTTCTTAATGAATTTATGAATGTTTTAACATGTATCATGTTTTAGCCCTGGGGTCCTAGCGAATTTTGCGAGTCAATTTTTTTCCGCGCACGAAATTAATTACAGTGATTTCCGCCTACAACCGAGTCGTTGCTAGGGAAATGGTACTTCGTCGTTTTTCATCCCAAAAAATTCGTTGACCATTCGTTCGAAAGCTCTCGATTTATCCAACAATATTATGTTAACTACGGCGAAGTGCGTGTCCAACAAACTGAGTTATGAGCATGGTTATATAAATAATTGTTTACACACAGGTGATCATTCTCAATAATTAATATTGTGAACATGATTGCAACCGCTTGTTAATTTCTGATGTTTTCATAGAATTTCGAATCAATATCGAGGAGAAAACATGATACATGGTTGAAATTTTTGGTTCTAGAACAGAAATAAGTTTAAATTTTTGTTTTTACATATAGGTGGTAAATCGTATCCAATCGCAGATCTTCAAATAATTCTTCTGTTGGATGACGTCTAGGTTTATTAAAAATTACTTTCAGTGTCATTTTCTGGATTTTAAATATTTTTTCAATTAGATATTTATATGATCCGCCCCAGATCACAATTGAGTATTGCATTACCGATTCAAATAGTGACTGTTCAATGTTTCGCACTAGTTTTTTGGAGAAGAATTTAATGATAAACAGAACATAAGCACATTTCCTAAGTTGTTTACATAAACTATTTACATGGAGATCCCACTTCATTCGTCTATCAAAAGTCGCTCCGAGATATACAAGTTGATCCAACTTCTTAACAGTTGGACATTTACAGTGATTGTTAGTACATAAATGGATCGACAGCGTCTCTCCAATCGAGGCTGCGATGTCGGGCTTTCTAGAGATGTTCATGAAGTTCGATTTTGATGCATTAATAGTCAGCATATTTGAGCTCATCCATCGTCCAATTGTGCTCAGGTCCATCTCTGCCATCTCATGGGCCTCCTGCCAAGTATTTCCTGTATTGACAATAGCCTCATCATCTGCAAATAAGTATATATATATATATATATATATATATATATATATATATATATATATATATATATATATATATATATAAGCGTCCCTTATAGTTCTGCAAGGCCAAACTATTCATATAGATTAGAAACATTATTTATCGGCCCGACCGAGGTGCCTTGGGAGCAGCCGTAATCCTTAATAAAAGCCTTGTCGCTCTTCACGTCTCCTATATAAACAGCTTGCTCTCTATTGCTGAGGTACGACTGGAACAATGATCATCTGATCTTCCCTTATCGGTCTATGGTATGTACTGTAATATTTGAAATGGAGCTCGTTTAAGAGTACAATTACATGGTGTGGATGAGCACTGATTAGCTGAAGAGACTCTAATGCAAAATGTCTTTCCTAATCAAGCTCCTTAAAATGA
The DNA here is from genome assembly GCA_030762985.1 of Adelphocoris suturalis. NCBI lineage: Eukaryota > Metazoa > Arthropoda > Insecta > Hemiptera > Miridae > Adelphocoris > Adelphocoris suturalis. The sequence continues at coordinate 77,732,947 of CM061046.1, forward strand.
AAACTTAAAATGAAGCTCCTTTGGACCATCTAGAATATCTACTATATATGGAGGCGCACTGATCAGCTGAGGGACCTCTTACGCTAATTTATTTTATAATCGACCTACGGTGCTGAAATTAGAAATGGAGTGCTTTTGGGGCACGCAGAATAACCGTGCTAATAACGCTCTAGTCCCACCGAAACCACTAAATCAAGCTCAAAACTTCTAATCACTTTATTACGATTTTTTTCTCTTCAAAATGGTTAATTTTAAGGGCTATTGAATGTGTAGAATCCAAAATTGAAGTCAAAATTTTTCCAGAACAAGAAAAAAGTCTGCTAGATCCGGTGGACATTACCTTCCTCACTCTTTACAACATGGACATTCCTACTGAAATTGTTGAAAAACCAAATAAGAGTCAAAAAGAAATTCACGTTTGCGCATTCATACAGGCTACTATTGATCCGACAGCAATATATCGTATATGAAGTCATTTAGGAGCTAACCTATATAACCCTGATAATTTCATCAAAATCGGTCCATTATTTTCAAGTGAGTCAATCAACATTAGCAATAGCAACACTTAGTCAATAGGTACCAACTTAGTCAATAGCAACACTTAGGGAACCATCTGAAAGCTAACCCACATAATCAAAGAATTTCATCAAAATCAGACTAAAAATTGGTATAGTTTTGAGCGTGACAAAGAATTGGCACACGTAGACAGACAGACAGAAATCAGACTGACAAGCATGGAACCCAAATTTATTAGCAAGCTTTAAAACGCAAAAACCAATTGTGTCATTTGATATAATTCCTATGGAATTCTCACTTCACGAAATCAAGTTAATAACTTCAGTCACCTATAGAAGATGGGCTTGTCGAGCGACCACCACACCTCATTGGTTACCACATTGACGTTTTTGACCACATTGTTTACTTCATTAATTTTCAGTTGGCAGGTGAGCTCTTGTTGTAATACAGACAGACTAGAAAAGTGTAGATGTTCGATTTAATTTAATTAGTCTCCTCAGTTGGCCTGTGCTGTTACTTTAATTCTGAATTGAGAGTGTTTTTCTTTCCTGATTAGTTATTTTAAACACTGTCTCCACTTTTCAAGTTTAGCACTAGTATCAGTGAGAATTAACAATTGAGAAAGACATTAGGATGATGTCCACCCTAACGAAATTTGCGTTTTTTGTGTCCCTGGATCTCGGTAATCAGCTTGATTTTTTTATTTGCTTGTTCAGCATAAAAGAATTATAACAAGAAGAATTAGAAAGAATCAGAAGAATTCGAAGCAGCAGAGAGCTGTAACAGATCGAAAACTGTTACGGTGATCCGTTCAATGGAACGGTGTGCCCGTTGGTACCCCCAACATGCACGGGTCCGTTTGCTCTTAATCTTTGTTCAACCTTCAGAACGGTGAGTCTACCTCTCTCTTTCACTTGCGTTAATAGCAATTAATATTATATAAACTCCCATTGTTTATACTAATACCTAATCCATTGCTATTCCCTTATACCTCTCTTCCCTGCGGTATTTCTTTCATCTTTGTGTTAGTTCCCGTCAGATCCAAGAGAATGCGCGTCCATCGCTCGCGCCCTGGGCGTCATTCTCGAGTTCTTGGAATGCTGTGATTGGCGATAGATGAGGATCCGAGAACCGGAAAATCATCTTCTCCAAACATAGCACATATGCTATTAGTACGAGTTGTATCTCTTATGGTACTGTCACACCCCCCTCTCTCTATGAGTGCGGATTTAGGCCCCATTGCACCTCTGGGGGCGATCTAAGTTCGTTACATGGTAGCAGAGCATGGTTAGGCTTATGTACGGTTGACGACAAGTAATCCAATCCACTATTTTAGTGGGCGTTAATGTTTCAGAAGAAACATGGCCTGGGTTTCCAGAACGAATACCCATTATACTCCCTTGGATACTTATGTAAATACTTTCATTGGTTATTGACTATTAATTTCTCAATTTTTCCCCTCATATTATTTCTATTTAACATACTTAATTTCTTCCAAGGGCATTGTTCCCAAACCCAGGGCATCGTTCGCTATTTCAAAAGTCCCCAAAATGGGCACCTTCCATTGTAACTCTCCAAGGTTGAGAAAGTTATAATCGCCAGGGCATAGTTCCCATTTTTGTAAGTCCCCAAAGTGGGCATCTCCCATTGTAAGTCTCCAAAGTTGGGCAAGTTATATTATTCCCGATTGTTCCAATCTTTCATTGGGGGTTAATTACCTGATGAATACTTTCTTCATTCATTGACAATCCATCCTGTTTTAATTTATCTGTTTTTTCCTCTATAACCAATGCAGCTATTTATTAGTGAGCTGGTTGGTTCTCAACCAGTGAACTATTCCACCTAGTTGACATACTTGCTCTTCAATCAAGTATGTTTTTTAAGGGGAGGAGTGTGACAGTTCCTGTGAGATCCAAGAGAATGTGCGTCCGTTGCTCCCACCGGAAAATCATTTTCTCCGAACATAACACATACGCTATTAGTACGAGTTGTATCTTTTATAGTACTGTCACACTTCCCTCTCTCTATGAGTGGGGATTTATAGGCCCCATTGCACCTCTAGGGGTGATCTAAGTTCGTTACAAAATACAGCATATTTCGAATAGTCCCCTTCTACATCGTATAATGAGAAAATAAGGGGCAAAAGAAGAATACATGTGTACACTATAATTTAATTTATTTGAACATCAAATTTTACACATTACACGCACATAACCGTAACAATAATATTACGCATCAATGAGTATTTGAGCATCTGATCCGCCAAGTTTGATTTGCGCGGCTCCTAGAATAAATTAGGTGTAATAGGTACCTATCCCTTTTCAAAACGCATTGCACATCAACATTATTACTGTATATTACAAGTTTAAGTACGTTAATTCAAGAACACAAAATGCGTTTATTAGTACACAGTAATATAATTACGCCTACCATTATTGTATTCTTTTTTTTTTTATCGTTGATATCAGACGATGACTTCCGCCAAAAAACTACTAATTCGAGAAGACGACTCCCCCTCAAGGTAGAAATCTTAATTAACTAAAAACTTGTTGCGAAAACTCATAAATACGTCATTCTGTTGCAATATATAATTTAGTTCGTTTTTTCCATAAATTATTTCGAAAAATGTCCAAAATGACTGATGGTCTAGGTGCGCAATTTCTAATTTTGATTTTTCAGACCGAGTCAAGGATAAATTCTTCATTCGCTAAGAAAGTTATGATTAGGTACTTAATTCGTGATAAAATTTAAAGAAAATAAATAAGGTACTTAATACGAAAATATGACATCAAACAATTTTCTGATGGAAATTTCTACAGAACTGCCTCATTCTTGGGGATTCTGTCATCTTCCCGGTTGGTCCTAAACAACTTTAACGCGTTAATAAAAGTTACTTATATAATTTATAGCATAGACAACCATTTTCAATCTATTCAACACTCAGAAGCGGATAAATAGTAAATTTTCATTGGACGGAAACGATCAAGTCTTGACAAATAAAAATCTATTCCAGGCCGATAGAGCCGACCTGTCACGGCCAGTAAGAAAACTGTCCCTTAAATGCCTAAAAATTAAGAAGTTGCCCGCTTTCTCTAATATTCATCAGCTCGGGATTATTAAATCGGGCTTACCACAACTCTCAACAATAATTATTTTTAATTATAAAACGATAAGCACCTAAGTGGTAACACTGCCGCAAATAAGTACCTACAATGTACACAGTAATATTACAAATATAAAATTATCTAGTTTCAAAAATATGACTTTGTTTTTTTCTTTTTATACACTTTACAATTATACAAAGATATCATTTTAAGGGAATCATCACATCCCACAAAATGGTAAAACGTTAACGCTTAAGTCTCTAAAAAAATGTCTCTAAACTCGCAATTAAATTAATCTAGGTATTACACAACTAAAAACTTTCGAAATGGGTGATTCCAACACATCCTTCGACTAAATTATCTATATAATTCGTTTTTCCCGAGTCTTATTATTTTTAATTCCAATTATTACGTACCAGTGAACGCTCAACGTTCCTGATACGGAAAGGTATAATATATTTCAAAATAAACCTTTAGATTTAAATGGTATTTTACATGAACTTAAACGAATAGGTAAAATTTAGTTTTTCAAACGAATACCTATATTATGTTCAGCATTTCAGGTTATGTAAAAATTTTAATATTAAGTATAATAAGTCTTATTCGGTGGCACTTGATCAGGTTCAGTACGACGTATCCCTTACGTTTACCTTATCGACGGAAAACGTCTCGCAACATCGTTGCCGTATGTATTAATTACCAATTACGGTTTATCCCTACTTTTACAATAATAGGTATCTCTTACTTTTAAACGTGGTTTTCGTCGTAAATGATAAAATATAAGCTTTTTCGTACATACACAGTTCATACTTATCGTCGTGCATATGCGTATACATATGCGTATGGTCGTACATATACAATTTATGTACAAAGGGAGTTTTTGATTCAAGAGAAAAATTACAACATTTATGGATTGAAGAATCCGTAAGTAGTACGTCCTACTTTTCGGGATGCACAATGAGGATTTCCCATCGGTCTGACAAATTTGTATATACTATTAAATGAACGTAGATTTCATCCTGAGTACCTACAAACCATTTTGACACCCGCATTTTATTACGTTGTGCGGTTTGCTTTTTATGATGATTCAAAATTGACGTCACGCTAGGCAGGGGTCCTGCCTTGGCTTGACGGGTACGGTGACGTTATATATCTGTTGTTAAAACTTTGAAAAATCCTTGAACTGTTAGAATTTCGTCTTATTTCATTTAAAAATATTAAAAACAAACATGCGAGTATCCCTCGTTACAATCTCTTAATGAGGTTTTTAACCATTTTAACATATCAACAACTTTATACTTCCTCATTGTTTTTGTACGGATAGCGCTATTGAAGAGATGAGATAAATAAGTACCTAGGAATTATTTTTCTTGAAAACAGATACCTAGTTATATATATACTTCTCTTTTCCCTTCTCTAGGCTACATCCCTTAAAAAACGATAATTTAGAAAGGATCAATCACGATGTCGATTTACTAATTCAATAGTTCCTTAATATTCTATGCCAATTGTGTGGCTTCAGAATAGGACATTCCAATCCAACATTTTCTGAGACGAAAACGAATGACGACACGAAGTAAAATTAAACGAACGTCCCAAGGCGTACCTACTACCATCATCGTCAATCGATTTTTTTCCTTTTTTTCGAGGGATTCGACGGGGATCGGGGGAATAAACGACACAGCACAATATTGAGATGGAAATTCGGTATTTCCACTACATTAGGAGTCCTTCTCTCGCGGTGCTTTCGGCGCCGAACTATCTGCGGAGTCCGAGGAAAAACGAGCTTTCCTCAGAGGCGAAAACCTAGAGCTCCGTCGTCGTTTCAATAGGCGATCTGTCCATCAAGTAGTTGAAGCCCAAGTGGGAGTAGTCCTTCTTCTCCCGAAAGGTGACGTTATCGTTGATTTGACTAGCGTTGTGGATATCTTCGTCGGACCTGCGCAAAATTTGGAAATGTAAAGTGACGTAATTACAACTCAGAAATACAGTGTTAACTAATTGGATTATTACTTTCAGATGTGCCTTGGATTTTCCATTTTAGTTTTATTTATGTGTATAATATGTAAAATTTTATCGAAATTTTCCTCTTAGAAAGGTTTTTACACTCGCTAGAGACGCAGGAATACGAACACATACTGCCATACCAAGAATAGATCCCGTATCTGCATTCTTGGCTATATTGAGTTAATGGTACCCCCCCCCCCCCCCCCGCCGTTTGAGGGGGTGGTTTCTTTCGATTCTGCTAGTCTCGATGTTTGGAATCAACGGGAAATGCCTCAAAACGGCTTACAATTATCGCAATAACTACGTTTTGATTCGATTTAGTAATGAAAGTCCCGTAACTCGTATCCAAGAACAAATTCCTTCGTTACGTTGCCTATAAACTCGGCATACCTTCGCACGAGGTGAATTATGATTCTATTATGAAGATGTGCAACCTGATTCCCCTGGAGAGACGGCGATGTGTAGCGGATGTCACCCTTTTCCACAAGTTGATGAACAACCAGATCTCGTGTCCGGCCCTGCTCTCGAGAGTTGGCATCCTGGTGCCTCGAATTTCGGCTCGGTCGACGAATATTTTCTACGTCCCGTTCTCCTCGACGAATTATTCGAAGAAACGCATAGGCTCCCTCGTATGGTGAACCTTCTCATCGAAGTGAATCCTGAACTTGACTTTTTCAATTGCACCACCACCACCCTCAGAAATCTGGTCGCATCGACAGTCTTTTAACCAGTCTCATCATTTAGCCAATCACTGTATCACACTCTTTAATTCTTCACAGACTTTTTTTCTTTCAATTTTTCCTATTTTTTTAATATATCAATTTGTAACCAATTTTTCCTCTGCTGTATATTACGAATTAGAAATAGTGTTCAATGTAATTGGGCGCAGCCCGTATTGTAAAATAAATAAATAAATAAGTACCTAACTGGCCTCTTCTAGAGCAAAAACCCTCATCTGAGCGTCAAATACGATTATTTTATTAGTAGGTATTCAGGTACATACGAATTGAAACACTCCAGATAAGAATTTATTTCTCAGTATTTTTAGACTCGTGGCGTCTGATACGATTTCAGTGGCAGTACGATTTTTCTTCCAAGTGTTTTGATCATACGAATGTATTTTCTGTTGTCAGATCAGATACGGTTTTTGGAGGTTGGCAACCACGATTTTTTCTCCTAGTATCCTGCAGATAAGCAAAAATATATATATTTTTTTCGTCACGTAGAGCGGTACTAATTTTGTATTAGAAAAAAGTATCAATCTTATTGCTTAACAAAAACTCGTATGTGCACCAGAAACGAGGAAATCGCCTTGTACATATGTTCTTCACTTTTTTTTTTTTTCCAATTTTCTGAACAAAATAATGTTTTTCCAGCCACATCACGCGATTCAGCAAGAAATTTCACTTGGAATTCTTTTGGAGCTCAAGACAACATAACATAGAGCTAAAATCAGGAAATTTCGACTCAAAACCAAGAGACGCATTTTCTCAAAAGTAGGGTTTGGTCAGATACGGGATCTATTCTTAGTGCGGCAGTATATACCAATGTAGCGAATCGAATTCCAAAATTACCTACAACACGCCAAAATTACATATTTCTAGTGCCAGTGTACAACAGAGCAATATTAGCGTCTACAATGTATTTAATCCACCCACCTATCATACACAGGGTTGATATTCCCCTCGTGAATGTTGTTATTGTTGATGTTGTTCAGGTTGTTTCGCCTGCCGATGCTTGACGCCCTCGCAGTGGTGGCAGCATCGGAACTGACAGGGCTTTGTTGGCCTGAAAAATAGCAGTTCATTCACATTAACAAAAATTAACAATGCGGGAATGTTAATTTTTATTCAGTCTCGATTCGACAAGTTTTTGTCACTACTTTCGTAGGTCTAACAAAAGGAACTGCTTACTCAACTGGTATGATTGAGCCAACATTTTGATAACTACCTAAGAGAAAGTGATCAAAACATAGTTGGGAACTTTCTTAATGTACTCGTTTTTATTTATTCATTTATTTTTTAAATATCTTAGCATGAATATGCTTTAGCCGTGACCTAACTACCGAAAAATGTCCCACGAGAGTGCAACGAAAGTAGCGCCAATAATTGTGATGATTTCCGCTTACAACCGAGTCGTTGCTAGGGATATGATACTTCGTCGTTTTTCATCCCACAAAATTCGTTGACCATTCGTTCGAAAGCTCTCGATTTATCCAACCATACTATATTAACTACTGCGAAGTGCGTGGCCAACAAGCTGAGTTATGAGCATGGTTATATGAATAATTGTTTACACACAGGTGATCATTCTCAATTATTGATATTGTGAACATGATTGCAACCGCTTGTTAATTTCTGATGATTTCATTGAGCTGGTGTTTCGATTATGTGATTCATAGCAGGTGATCCGAATATTGCGAGAACGGTTAGATTTGCGAAGCGGTGGTTAAATTATTTTAATAAGTAATTTCTATACTTTACACTATAGGAAGCTGTAATTTCGTATGTAGCCTCTTTAGCCTCTTTCTATGATAAAGTGAATGTTTACTCGCGAGTTTCTATTAGGAGATCATCATCTCACAATAGCTCAATCGTCGTGATCATTTCTATAATAAAGTGAATGTTTACTCGCGAGTTTCTATTAGGAGATCATCATCTCACAAGAGCTCAATGGTCGTGATCATTTCTATAATAAAGTGAGAGCGAGGAGCTAAAACATGATTCCATGTTTTAGGATTGATGGCAGAATGATAAACAGAGTTCAGAGGCCGATGGGGGGTCGGGTTCAGAGAATCGACGAGGAGTGAGTCGTGTACGGCTAAAGCATATTCATGTTTTTTAATTTTAGCCGTCAGGCTCAAAGGAACTGTGTTTTACTAATACAGTAATATTACCAATGCGAGATTATAATCGTAGTATAATATAGCTTTATTGAAGAAGAACTGGCGTTGCTTGATCGATAAAATGGTTAGGTACCTACCTACCAACCGTACCATTCGAAGTAGGTACCTATAGAAACCACGTAAACTCTTTCTCTTAGTCACTTTCTCCCTTAATTAAATAAGTTTGGAAATTAGTGAGAGAAAAGAGATTCATATTTACATGAAGGGATGAGAAAACGTTTCAATCGCTCACCTAAAAGTTATGAGTAAAGTAGGTATTGTTAGGAATTACTTACTATTACCTTCTTGGTGTAGGTATAACTAAGTAAAGTGATATTAAATTAGAAAGACTAAATTTGAACTGTTTTCACCTTAAATGTATTGAATGATTTTTGAATTGCTTCATAAATTTGGCTAGCCATTTTTGCGTATTTCAACCATTTTTTAGCATCTAAATGTTTTGAAGTAAAGAATATGTGTGCGTTCTTAAAGCTCTGATCTCAAATTCAAGACCTCTCATTAAGAATGAACTATTGATTTTTCCCGAAGTTTTCGGGGTTCTTAGAAAAATAAATAGCTTGTTTGATTCTTATTTATAGTTCCTTTGGACGACGGAATGATTTAGGTACAATTAAAAATGGATTTGGCCTGGTGTAAAAATCAAGCGAATAATTTGAACGTGTTGATTCAATAAACGCCTAATATTATATACATTCACTAATACCTAAGTAATTAAGTAAATTGGTGCCTTAAGTGAACTAAAAGTTTTGAATTTGTAATTAGGTTGGTTAAAAGTTCGAGTAATACAAAATTTAATTTAGGTGATTTGTAGGGAATATGTACCTATTGACTTGCACTTCTAATGTTCTATAAGTTATAGCACATTATCCTTCGCAATCTTGTGAATAGGTACCTTCTAGTAGGTAGGTAGGTCGTAATGGTCTAGGTACAGTGGACTGTCAGTGACGACCGTGAAATGTCATCGGAGAAACAGCGGTAACTCCTATTGAGTAGTAGGTACTTGTAAGCAGTAGGTACTAACGATGCATAGATCTCTGATCAGCTGATGAACTCCTAAAGCTGATGATTTCTATCGAATATAATCTCTGAAGCTGAAATTATGAGACGATTGAAATGATTAGCTCATTCCTACTCCTACTACTGAGTGAGCTAAATTGTCTCCTGTTCATCCAAGGGAGTTGAGATTTGATATGGAGACTCCCTGGGACACTGAGAGACGATTGAATGATTGGGTCTTTCTGATCAGCTGACTGAGCTAATTTAATTGAGACATTTTGACATGGATATTTATCACCTGTCATGGTTCATTTCGCATCTGTCATTTGAAATATATATTGAAAATCAAATAGACATATCTATGCCACGATTTTTTCCGTGTTAGCGGTAAAAATTTACATTTTTTTCATGTATCGGTTACCACATTCGTCTTCAAAGTAAGCCAGCTTGGTTAATACCAAATCACGTCATGAGATGTACTTCGAGGATGGTTTATAGTTCATTAATATAAATTTGCGTGCAGCTCAGCTGCCTTTATTTTTGGATCTATTTAGGCATCGTAACATTTTGCATAAAATGAGATCTTTCCAAAGACTGGAGAACGATTGTTTTGTTTACGAATAGAAATGGCAAAGATTCAGTTCCGTATACAATTGTGTTACGACTTTGTTGTAAGCGAGAATCATCATAAAATGTCGTCATCCCGAGAAAGTGTCACTCCTTAAAAGCGTTACTTTTGTGTTACTGTGCTACCTACTCATTGTTGAGTTCCAAAGTAAAGAGATGAAAATCTTATTAATTTTTAAGATTTTAATTTTTCTTATATAACACACCTATCAACAGCATTTATGAAATAATTTTTAGACAGGTCCCTGTACAAAAGGTACACGATACACTACTTAGGTACCTACTTATTTAGGTACCGTAAACCGGGGTGAAGGCGATCAAAATTTCAAGTTTTTCTATTATTTCTCCCTATTAAATGGATACAAAAACTCTGCCAAAAATAATATATATTCCTTCACATGTCACAATTGCAATGACATAATTACATTAAATTGATCATGTTATTTACCATTTTTTTATTTATTTCAACACTGATCGGCTTTATCCCATGGGTAGGGGTGAAGGCGCTCACTCATGTTTTTACACTTGAAATCGCCTTCACCTTTCTAGAAAGTTGAAGGCGATCATAATTAAACTTTTTAAAAAATATTTAATAAACATCCAAGGGCAGGAAAATTGGTTTGGAGGATTAAAGCAGATTATTTAGTAGGAAGATAAATGAACAGGACATCAGTTTCAGAATGGTTGAAAATAGATTTCACTTACTTAATTAAACTTTAATATCACATTATTTAAAACATTTCATGTAAAGATAATAACTAGTAATCATAGGTAGGAATAGAAATTGGTAAGTAGGTACCATTACCTGTCATGGTAACACCTTAGAATACAGGAACTTCAATGATTAAAACTAGAACTTCACTTATTAGTCAACATTATCAGTATTTTCGTGTTATTGCAAGCTATGAATACATCCATTAGCTAGGAAGACTTTGAACATAAGTGGTATTATTAGCAAAACATTTCCAGAGATAATCAAACTCAGCAAACTAGAATAAGTTAAAAGAGGCTATGAATAGAAATAGTACTCTATGGTAATATAGATTATATTACCATGCTTTGAGTTAACTAGAACATCATCTAGGAATTTTAAATGTATTTTCGAGGCATGATCGCCTTCACCCCTGTAAAATGAAAAAACACTCATTTGGTACTGCATAGACAACACAGTTACTCCAAAAAATTATGTTAGCAACGGTTTTCTCTTATCTTACCTTCAAAGAACGAAAATATTTAAAAACAATTGCAGAAGTTGAACTCTTAAACTATCATCCACAGAGGTTTTTTGGTTATGAATAATCTTGCCACGAAAACGTGATTCACAAAACTGGCTGATAAGGCACTAAGAAGGTTAAAAAACGCGTTAAATACTTCATCATCGTGTTGATAGACGATAGTGGATATGGTCTGCACATTCCATGGAGCCATCAGTGATCACCCGCTAGGAGCACTAGAGTAATTAGTGGGCAAAATCAAAATGATCGCCTTCCCCCCAGTATATCGCCTTCACCCCGGTTTACGGTACAGGTACTAGTGCGGAGCTATCTACTGATTTAAAATGCGAACACCATGACCAAAGAAGATTGCGTGGGCTATATCTAGGACTCTATTAAGAAAGTGCCCTAGAAGACAGAAAAAGGGAAGCCCTGACCCGGATAAATGGGGGGAAGAAACTTTAGGTGAAATGGGGTCTAACATAAAGAAGGGGGGGGGGGGGTATATGTGCTAGAAGTAGGTAAGATATTTTATTCACAAACGGAAACACTTACCACCTTCCACGTGTTCTTTGGTGATGTAGCTCACGTTATCCAGGGAGAAAGCGTGATTCTTTCTACTAAAGTCCAACTGCAGATCGTGATAGCTGTCGCTGTCGTCCATCGGCACGCTCATTTGCAACACCTGAGAAACGGTTGGTAGGTTGTGATGTAGATACATTGTGATACAATCGAAGTTGTATGAGACATTTATAATAAATGATCTTAGATACCGTTTTACTTTCCCAATACTCAAAAAACCGAAAGTTATGAAGGTACCTAATAGGCCAGAACAAAATGTTCCGGAATTTTCTCAAGTAAGTTTAGAACCAAACTGAGTTCAGTATAAATCAGACATTTCAAAATATGAATGTAGTCTATAGTAGGTATGTCATTCCACCTGCCAGTACTCTGGTCCGTTTTTCCGCTTGTCTGTCAATTTTCGACTCCCAATTACCTACCTATTTTAATTGGTGAAGAAAATCCTGAAGTTTAGGATACCGAGATCACTGTACATCCCCGGCTGATGTATGATTTTTTATCTAAATTTCATAACCTCGGTCCAGTAGATTCGGAGAAAAGCTCGGATGGGCAACTCGACGGAAGAATTTTTTTTTTAATTTTTTTTTTTTGATTGGTTGAATCTACGTATCTTGAAAATTACCATCAAATTTTTAGGGGGATTACACTGTTTATCTTGATCGATTACAAAGGTTAATTACCTATTGAAAAGAATAAACCAAAATACGGTTTCCAAATAGGTTACCAGGTACATGCAAGAGCAAAGCACTAAAACGAAAAAGTAGCAGATTTGGCTATTGAGCTATTGGTACAGGAGGAAATCATTATTTTCTTTTATTCCGAAACTACCAACGTACCTATCCCTTCTTACTGGAGCAATGCAGCCACTTTTAAACTTTGTTATTTCCACAAATCGAAATTTCCATCCTTTCAATTAGGTATTACCTATTGATTTGTGGTTTTTGCCCGAAGTAGTACCTAACTAGTTTTGAACAGCACCGCTGATTGATACCTTAAGTACAAGAACTTTGCTTGTGCCTGGTATGGTATAACACACTTTTTTCACAGCCTCCGTTATTAACGGAACCAGGGTGATTGGGTAACATCTGTTGCTCTTCGGCACTGTACACTTTGACGTCATAAAGTCTATTTGCAGACCATTCACGTGCTATCATCTCTTCATTTCCTCCAGTGTACCTACTTATTCAGTCTTATAATTGCATCTTGCCTCCAATCAGATATGTACATCCAGTCTGCAATGAAACAAGATGAAACGCCTAGGATTACTTATTTAGATCTTCCAGACCGATTTTGGTTCCGTGTCTGTATGTGGTCCCGAAGAACTTTCCACAAGCATATACCTTAACTAGGTACCTACCGAACTTTAAATTTGATTGTAATGAAAATGTTAGGGATTACGTAGCTTAGTCTCTACATTGTGCTCTATTAAAACAAAAGTATTCCTCAAAAGAAATATGAGGTAGGTTATTTTATTCAACATTTAATTCAAGACTGTAAGACTGTTTTCAACATAAAGTAAAGAATGTGAGACGAGGATGATGAGATAAGCACAAGACTGATTAAAGCAGGTGGAAAATCCTCTGAGCGTGCTCATCAGCCCATCACGCTGGCTGCATTTCCGCTTTGTATGGCAGTACTGACCCCATGATTCAGGAGATGTTGAGCTGGCCTCTCTCTGGTATGTTCGATTTTTCCCTCAGTTGAAATGACATGCCTCTTCGGTCCCTACCGCAAACGAAATGGTAGCCTTCGGCTATTAATGTGGAGTACTTATTGAGTTTCTTGATGGTTGTAGCTTCAGCTGCGATGCCTGCCTTTCTTATGAAAGCTGCGATTACAGATGGGCAAACAGCATCTGAGCAAGTTGCATCCCATACTAATAGTTATCCATTCTTCCAAGGTATGATAGTAGCCTTGGATGACAGCTATGATAGCTTGTATGTATGATAGCTCCAGCACACTCGAAAATCCTGCCGATACTAATGTCCCACTAATGGTGTCGTTTTACATAGGTACCATATCTCGAGATTCCTTCTGCACTTTTGACCCCCATGAACAACTAGATTGTTAACATGCTCACCGCAAGGACGAGTGTGAGACATACAGATTGATATGCCCAAACGCAAAGAATTTGAAATCCAGAATGTATTGTTGTAAAGAAATCCTCTAAAGAGTGTCATATTCTACCTGTCTTTAGACTACGTAAATGTGTATTTTTTAAAATTATGATTCCCATATTATTGAAATATAAAGGCAATCTCATCTACCTTCGGGATTGTGAGCATTGAACATTATGCTATAAATATAAATTTCTAATCTTCAGATACAATGGTTTTTACCAATATGGTTCATTTTACAAATATGTTCCTATAAGAAAATGGGAACGTATTTGTAAAATTAACCACAAAGGTACGAAATGAGTATCTGGAAGATAGAAAATCAATGTTCCCAATAAGACTCAATGTTGAATGCCTTGCACACTTATGAGTTCAATCCTGTAGTGATCGTGAACTCTGGAGCATCAATAAGCAAATGCTACAAAGATTAAAAAAAAAAAATAATAATAATAATAATAATAAAAATAAATGAATAAATAAGTAAACCAAATTCGCTTACTTGGGTTTCATATTCCTTCAAATTCGTTGGCTCAACGAAAACTGGATCGTACCTCGGAAGGACGTACATTCTGGACATTCTCTCTTTGTATGCTTTGTACCTGAAGAACGAACAACAACTTTATGAACCTTATTGACAACTTACAGAATCACTCTTCGAGTTCATATTTATGTACACCGCTCTACGATCTATTGAGGTTAACTACCCTAAATTAAATTAAATGAAACTATGTACATATGTTGGCAAAATTTAATGAAAAACTAACAGTTAAAAAGAAGAAACTAAATAAATCCCCCACCATTCTATTCCCGATAATATTTTCACATTACCTACAAAAACTGGAATATTAGCATTTGATAGATAGCTCTAAACCAAATTTCTCTATCTCTAAAAAAAACTGCCCTTTCTAGAGCTAGGCATTTATCAGAAAATAGTGACAAACTTATTATTTAATTGCAGCTTTCAATATCGCTGGATTTGTGTATAATAATGTAATATCAATCGAAAGTACCTAGTTATCAAAATTGATTATGTACTCTCCTAAAAGATTTTTAAAAAAGCCCTTTTACGACTAAGCTTTAGGCTAGTTGAACAAGACAGAACATGTGCTTTTGTACCTATTACTAGTTTTGGTGAGATTTTCACACACTTGTTTAGACAATTTCAGAGAATTTCCGTGGAAGATATATTTCGGAGGATGAATAGAGAATATTTTGATAGCTTCTTTATTTTTTTATTTTTATTTTTTTTTTATTTTAAAGTTTTAAATTAATATTTAGGCAGACTCCCAATATATAGTTTTATTTATCTTTATTCGAAAATATACCTAAAACACTCTTTCAGAATTCACTACCTACCTCATGTTTTTCAAACATGACGAAAATAACAAAAATGACTAGTGACTTGACTACAATTTATTTTCTTCAAACAATGTAGTTGCAATACTAAAATTTTTGAGAAATATCTTAGGTGCAAAATATGCAGAATTTAAAGACACTTGAAGCAGTCTGTTTGGAAATCATTAAATTTATGATAAAAATGCTCCCAAGCACATTTCTTTTTACATTCATATCTACCATGCGATAATTCGAGAAAATTATGTCGTTGTTTTCAAGTTATTTCCTCAAAATACAAAGTATATTTAATAGCTGTAAGCATACCTAATTATGGGAGTAGGTACAAGACTATCATTTACAACTAGACTTTTTGGATCATTGTTGGAACCTACACCGTGAAAAGAAGGAAATTCCAAAATCCAACATTTTGCCCCAAGATCAAATTGTCAAGAACTGTAGTTGTATTAACTGATTATTACTATTATTAACTGATTGTTGTATCAACTTTTGATAAATTCTTGATCCTCCATGGTAAAACTACAGTAACCTGCTAATTCCCCCCAAGCATACATCATATTTGTTCGTGTGATTTTCCTAAAGTGCGAGAAAAATTGTATTTTGTCGTAAAATATAGTCGTAACTCTCTCAGGCATATTTAATAAGCGACTATTATTATTGTTTCCTATTATATTAACATGTATCATGTTTTAGCTCTGGGCTCCTAGCAATTTTTGCGCGTCAATTTTTTTCCGCGCAATACATAGTGGAGAGACGTACGAAATTTCGAGCGTCGATTCCGAGCGTCGATTCATCCGCGCACGAAACATATAGTGGGGAGATATTTCTCCTCTGACCAAAGAAGAGTACACTCTTTGGTCAACGTACGAAATTTCGAGCGTCGATTCTTCCGCGCACGAAACATATAGTGGGGAGATATTTCTCCCTGGGGTCCAAGCAATTTTTACACTGAATATTAAAATCTAATTTAACACAACGATATTTATTTTAATATTGCAATTTAACATAACGATGCTTATTTCTGTTCTAGAACCAAAAATTTCAACCATGTGTCGTGTTTTTGACGAAAAAAACAGGAAAAAAAAAACAAGTTCATAGAATTTCGAATCAATATCGAGGAGAAAACATGATACATGGTTGAAATTTTTGGTTCTAGAACAGAAATAAGCATCGTTATGTTAATTTTATTAGTATTTTTTACGACTCTTACCTGGACCAGGATATACAGATGTAGATGATCCCTGCAGTTCCCAGGACTAGGATGAGCATGGCTATAACGATGACAGCATACGGGAAAACGTCCCATTGGAGCGTCACGAAAGCTGGAATAACAGAGCGGATTTTGAGGGGCCCGTGAAGTCCCACGACTTGGCCTCCCACTTCCCCAGGCAGCTCAGCCGTCACGTTCGCTATCACATCCTCCGAAAAAACGCTCCTGCAACAGCCACAACACAATTTTGTCTCTCAAATTTAGTTCGTTATAAAGGAAGGATATGTTATAAAGGAAAAATCAATCATCCATAGGAAAAGAAGTACCATCAGGCTGGGTTCTCTCGACCACTGAGTTAAATGTAAAATGTTTCGGGTTTCTCGAGGGTTGTTCAATGAAAATTCTATATTGTAGGCCGACGTTTCGAAATATTTATATTTCATCTTCAGGTCTTGAGAAAACTGTATTCGGACGCTTATTTCATATCCTCGTCTTAGAGCTTTAGTAGGTAGCTATCTACTTGAAAAACATCTTTGGGTATACTGCGAAAAAACTTTGAGGTATACTGAGAAAACATACTGAAGTTATACTGAACGGGGACTGAAATTGAAGTTATAAGAGGTGTATAACAGCACGAATGGACGGAAATACTATCACACTTTGCTGTTATGCACCTCTTATAACTTCAATTTTAGTTTCTGTTAAGTATAACTTAAATAATATTTTTTCAGTATACCCCAAAGTTTTTTCTCAGTTTTCTCAAAGATGTTGTTTAAGTAGATAGCTACCTACTAAAGCTCTATGTCGAGGATATGGAATAAGCGTCCAAATACAGTTTTCCAAGCCCTGAAGATGAAATATAAATATTTCGAAACGTCGGCCTTGAATATGGACTTTTTATTGACCAACCCTCAGAAACCCGAAACATTTTACCTAAAAAGAAGAACCTACTTATGTTAGGTAAGGTATACCTACTTATCAGAAAGTTTCTGTCATGCAGCATAACAATATAAGCGCATTCTCGTGATGTTTTATCATTTAACAATGATTAACAGGACGTTTCCATTTGTTTTCGTCACGTCACGAGCGTCACGTGACGGTGGGGTTTTCTATTGATTTTCACGTACAACCAATGCGTTACTAGGGAAGTGTAACTCCCTTAGTTTTCATAGCAGGAAAATCGTTAGCCACTTTTTGGAATGCTCTCATTTTATCACAGCATCTCATAATCCCTAAGCCTCTGTAGTGTCAAGAAAAGATGATTTATTAGGTACGCTCAGTTATAAACTAATATTGCTAAGTACCTAACCATAATGAACTAATAATGTGTTAAATTAATCATTATTAAATGATCTGACTGTAGAACCGAAGGTCTACCGTACGTTTTTTCATTATATTTATGTTTAAATATTTTAAATTTGTGCACTTTTGAGTACAGAAACAGTCGAATAATCCTTAATTTACGGAGAAATAAATTGTTTTCTAAATACTATTCTGCGATCCTAAAAATTTAAACTTTTTACCATTTTTTGTAACTTTGATCGATTTTTCACTCATTTTAATTAAATGAAGTTGAATTAAATTAGGTACATTTTTGAGCAAGACTTTGTGTAAAAATTTCTGAATGTTCTAGTTCTTTATTTTAAAAGTTTCAAAGTCAGTTGCCATTTTTAGAGATTTTAAGGCACATCTTTTGAAATTTAAGCCATTTTCATAACCAAAAAAAGTGCACTCCAGCAAACTCATCCTTTCTTTTAGAGTGCTTAGTTTTTTTCTTCGCGAAACAACGAATTTTGCCTCTCGATAAGGAGAGTTTCCTTCTGGAATGATAGGTACGTACAGGAATAAGAAAACGTATTAAAATGCAGGAATTTTTTCGGAATAAAAAAGGGTTCTGCGATGAAAATTTCGAAAATTTTCATTGGTTCTTAATATTTTTGGAGCCATTGCAAAAGCTTAATTTTTCTCAAAAATTTGATGAATTAGTTTACAAGTAAGTAGATACGATCTGCATACCTACTAAAAATTGGCAAGCGTCGGAACGATGCATGAATTAATTTGTTTTTATTTATTTTTATTAAATAAGTACTTATTTACATATTTTTCATGAGTACTAAGTAGTACGTATATAGTAGTAGTACATAACTAGTAAGAGTAGGTTACACTGTATGAATACACGAAAATTCGATAAAATAGTTCACAAGGAGATATTATCTACTATACCTACTAAAAATTGCTAAGTGTAGGTACGCCATATGAATTTATTTGTACCTATTATTTTTTATTTAGTTTTTTTTTTTTTATGTATTTAGTATCAACTAGGTACACACTAAAAATTAATCAGTGTTGGTAAGCTGTATGAATGAACGAAAATTCGATGAAACAGTTTATAAACCGATAGTAATTACATAGATACTACCTAACTACTAAAATTGGTAAGTGTAGGTAGGAACGCTTTATTTTATGTACAGTTAGGTCATAAGTAGGTAGTAAAAAAGTAATAAGTATCTACCTGCCTACAAAAATTTCAGATGCTGCTAAAATTTTATTAAAATTAATTCATTATTCCAGTAGTATTCAAAGTGCATCTCTGGCCCATTCAGATCACTGAATTGGCAACTTCCACTCACAGAGAAATGAACGTAATTTGTAGAGTAGGTACTAGTAGTAATACTTCAGATTCAAATAAATAAAAAGATTTTTTACACGGGTGTAATCTAAGCGGAAGGCTAATCTACACAGAAAAATAATCATATATTATATAATCATAATTATTCGTGTAATAATTATCAGTTTTCTTTTTCGTGGGCCATTGGATAGAAATGAGGAAACGCCCAAGAATAATGAAGTTTCCCGCTACCTACCGTCAGTTTGAAACACTTCATTGGTTGACCAAGCGACTCTGAGATAGCGTTAGTGAATACACATGTTACCAACTTCAAAAATATTTGTCCTCGATATTTTCCAATTGTTTACAAATAATTAGATATTTGCTATTTGAATCACCTTCGTTTATAACAATTTTAATTTCAGAACTAAGTCTCCCCTCCTTCAATATTAGGAAGGGAAAAATATGGACAGCTGCAACCTGATGACGTAATGATATGAACAAACTAAAGGGGTAGGTAAACTCTACTTCCGGATAATATGACGCAAAACTATTCAGATTTTGCTCATTAAATGCTATGTAAAAGAATAAAATAAGAAATAGAGGTCTTTATTGAGAGAAATCATGGGAAATGTGACGGAGTTTTAGATTGAAAGAGGAAAGTTGAGAAGCGGCAGAATAAAAGTGTTCTTCATGGAGTAACTCAGCTTTCTACGGGTAGGGGAGCTACTGCGCCTGCTCGGCTCTCCCTCGAGTCGATTGACCTTGGATAACCACCTCCTGGAATGTTACCTTACCAACTCGCGTTAGCCCAGTGACTTCACAGTTTTCGCATCCTGCCATTACAAAGTGATTTTCAATCAAATTTTCTCGTGTTTTAGGGAGTTCCTTGGATTCCGATAGTGTTTCGCGGTGTAAGATGTCGACTTCCGTCGAAGATAAGTCCGTGTGGGAGGATAAAGATGAAGCTTTGTCCGAAGAAATACTGCGTATGGCTCCGGATGAGATCATGAGCAGAGTGCGTTTGCTCGACAATGAAATCAAGATTATGAAGAGTGAAGTTATGCGAGTTTCACACGAATTGCAGGCCCAAAATGAGAAGATAAAAGAAAACACGGAGAAAATCAAAGTGAACAAAACCCTTCCATATTTGGTGTCCAATGTTATCGAGCTGCTCGATGTTGACCCAGAAGAGACCGAGGAAGATGGGGCAGTGGTTGATTTGGATGCGAGAAGAAAAGGGAAATGCGCCGTAATCAAGACGTCGACTAGGCAAACGTATTTCCTTCCAGTGATAGGATTGGTTGATGCGGAAAAATTGAAGCCAGGTGATTTAGTGGGAGTAAACAAGGATTCCTACCTTATTTTGGAAACCCTTCCAGCTGAGTACGATGCCAGGGTGAAAGCAATGGAAGTCGACGAGAGACCTACCGAGCAATACTCGGATATCGGAGGGCTGGATAAGCAAATTCAGGAACTGATTGAAGCGGTTGTTCTCCCCATGACCCACAAAGAGAAATTTGAAAATTTGGGCATTCAGCCTCCAAAGGGCGTGCTTTTGTACGGACCCCCTGGCACAGGTAAGAGGTAACATTCACCCTAGTTAATAAATACATGTATCATGTCCGCATTCCTAATTGATTGAGCTATTTCGAGTCTCTAAATTAGCCCATCTGCGATGATCCACTAATATTATACAATATCGAAATCTGCTTCAAGCTTTAATAGCTGTGTTTAAATGATCAAGGTTAAACAAACTAATGATTGTACTTGTGATTTGAAACTGCCTTGCATTTAAGTTCCTTGGGTAGATGATCAATGTAGCACATTCAAGTAGAATGTGGTCAACACAAAATGGTTGGAAAAAGTAACAATGTGTGGTGAGTGCTACAAAAATGCACCTTTAGTCCCAAGCGTGATAATCTATTGTGCTTCATTTTTAAGGAATCAGTTTTTGGTGCGAGTTCTTAGGAATTTCTTAATCTTTTTCAGAAGTTTAGTTTGTGGGAAGGGTAATACATGTGTGTGAAATTATACTCATATCTACTTGAACAGAAAAGGAAGGTTTTTCTCATAAAATTTAATCAACAGCCCACCTAAAAGAATTATACGTGTTGAATCTTTAATTTCCCATAGAAGTTATATTTCAAGTGTATTTAGGCACATATTCACTCAAGTATATAAATGTAATTAGGTACCTGTAGAGTTTCAGTTTGATTTGGTAGATAGGTTTATTTTTAGTACACATGCGTTTAATTGCATACTGTTATAGGTATATAAATTTATCACCTCTTTGCAATTTAAAATGTAATCTCTAAAACTTGTCATTCTATTTCAAGGTAAAACTCTCTTGGCCAGAGCGTGTGCTGCTCAAACCAAATCAACTTTTCTCAAACTTGCTGGCCCACAGCTGGTGCAAATGTTCATCGGAGATGGCGCTAAACTCGTCCGTGACGCTTTTGCTTTGGCCAAGGAAAAAGCCCCCGCTATCATTTTCATTGATGAATTAGACGCAATCGGTGAGTTACCCCTCATTTACTATTTAATTTTTTGAATTTTTTGTAGTGACTGTTATGTAGGTTCTTCATAAATTATTTAGCTCCACCCAAAAGACAACATGGGAACTTGTTCGCTGTCCCCACAGTGAGGAAATTTACTGCTCAAGCTGATTCGGTAGGATTCTAACTGTTTCATTCAGCATCTTAGCTTGTCTTGACACGAATTGGGGGCATTGTGATAGGAAAGCGAATGTCCAAGAAAGAGAAGCGGAAGAGGAGAAAGGATAGGAGGAGGCGGAATAAGGCCAGAGGACCTTTCGTGCCCAGACCTCCGCCTGATCAGCGCAACACAGCTGAACAGCGCGACTCTCCACGGATGCTCCCCCCAGGAGTAACCCCAGGTAAAATATTGGATTCGAGTCGCGTTTCCCTCGCAGTGTTTTCTTCTAAAACCATACATAAATCACCAATGTATATGTAACATTTGACCCCGAGGAACATTATCATTGCATTTCATTATTGATGGTGGTGTTCAGCTGTGGTTGCCTTTTTTGTTGAGTGATTTGAGTGTTGGTTTCTGGGATGAGGGGCGATGGAATTTTCATGGTAAAGCTTTGGCTGTGGTGGTACCTGTGGTGTAATGATACAAATTTTAGATCCAGTACGACGAATATGATCGATCAGATATGATTGGAGTTATCGAAAAATGCAGTCTACAATTTTATGAGACCAATTTCGCCTTGGCAAGATTATGTTACGCTTTGCTCCTCTTATATTTGTTTGAAAAATCTGTTATGCTAAGTGGGGAAATGAATTCTACAATAGGAAACATATGTAATGTGTCAATGAACCAATCTTTATTTTCCAAAATTTATAGGCACCAACGTTAAAAAAATATGGAAATGTGATTGATTATTATTAATTTCAACAAATACTTTTATTCGTATGGAAATCAGACTGATCGTGAATTTATTGCTATTTACAGGTACCAAAAGATTCGATTCTGAGAAGGCAGGAGACAGGGAAGTCCAGAGAACCATGTTGGAATTGCTGAACCAGCTGGATGGCTTCAGCTCTACAGCTGATATCAAAGTCATTGCTGCTACTAATCGTGTGGATATCTTGGATCCTGCATTGCTCAGGTACTATTATTAAGATTCATTATAAGGTACTGCAATGCTAAGGCGATCCATTTCCAAATTCTGTTTGAATAATGCCCAAGTGATGTTTGTCATTGCAAATCACAATTGAATAAGCGTTCTTTTTACTTATATTACATTGACGAGTTCATGAATTCAACAGTTGCGTGTGAAAATATAATAAATGCTGATTATATGCCAGTAACATCAACACAGGAACATAATAAATGCTGATTATATGCCAGTAACTCTTCCTTTTATTGATGAGCGGTTGTCTAGGCTTTGGGAAGTGAGGAATAACAGGAATCCTCAACATGATAAGGGGGTAAAAATTACACCTGTCTCCTCCATGATGTCTTAACAATTTGATCAGCAATCTGAACTACATCGTGGCAAATTTATTTGAAAGATTTATTCCATTCATTTCAATCAACGCTTATCTGTAAACATATCAAGGTTTGTTTGTTATCTTATTGAATTGAATTTTTACGTTCCAGGTCAGGTCGTCTAGACAGAAAAATCGAGTTCCCACACCCCAATGAGGACGCTCGCGCGCGCATCATGCAAATTCATTCGCGGAAAATGAATATCAGCGTCGACGTCAATTTTGAGGAACTCGCACGCTCCACGGACGATTTCAACGGCGCACAATGCAAAGCGGTTTGCGTGGAAGCTGGTATGATCGCTCTTCGCAGAAATGCAAGCATCGTCTCGCACGAAGACTTCATGGACGCCATATTGGAAGTCCAAGCCAAGAAGAAGACTAATCTCAACTACTATGCTTAATTTAGCCCTAGAAGATACAGTTTTCTTCTTCTACTGAGGCTGAGTTGTTTCTAATTTATAAGGCATACATTTTTCTAATTTAAAGATTTTCGAATTAAAGTACTATTATATTATTGGCCAAGATATCTGTTTTATAATGCCCTTTAACTCGTTAGATCAGCAAGGTTAACATCTTGGATGCGATTGATACTCAAAATCAAAATGTATCTATGGATTAGCTGGTTAGTTATTAATCTTAAAAACCTGGAAGAAAGAGAACGAGTTATGTTAGGAAGTTGCCAATAACTTCTATCCGTTCAAATAGGAAAATGATAGGTGCGTTGTGTTTGAAACCTGGAAATTGAATTTTCCCTGAATGTTGCTCATTACAAAGAGTAATGATTAATCCCGAAAACGACTAATTTAGTTGGTGAAGATATTGCACTTTTTGAGCAACTAGAGCCAAACTTAGTGTTTCTTTTTGACCCCATGTTCAATTACTTGGATATTAATGGTTTTTGGGAATCCTTTTTGACAAATCTTGAAGAACATTATATAATGCTTTCAGTTGCTTCTTAGAAAGTTTCCTCCCCTGGACAGTACGGACGAATGCACACTACTTGAAGAACAATGGCTAGAAATCATGAAACGCGGAATACTCCTAAGCCTACATTTCACTCAGCTGATCAGGGAGCTTCATGGTACTTTGTCATTTTTACCCTCCAACCTTTGGCACATCGGCATCATGGTTTTGGAAATGCGCAATGCAATTTTTGATGATTGATTGATTAGTGATTGATTGATTAGCCTGATGATTTTATGATGAAATGAGAACCATCCAACGATTGGTTAACGTTTTGGTTGGATTCAAACTAGATAAGTAGTTACATTATTCTAAAAAAGGATTGTTAGTGAAAATCATTTAAATTTATCAGGCTAGTACTTCATAAATTAGAATGTCTTGAGATTGTGGTTCACAAATATGTTGTTCTCGACTTCAAAAAATTTGGTATGGATACCCGCACACCCAAAATATTACATTGATTATTATAGCGAACTGTATAATTAGAAAAAAAGTTTTGTGTTTGAACGATACAAGTAGTTGTGCACAAAAATGTAGTCAAATTTAGGAAAAACTTATCAAGACTCCTATAAAAATCTATACGTTTTCTCGTGAAGTGATGCTGTATGGCCAAGCTTTTTTATCTGTTTCTGTCTCTACTTCATCAAAATTATGGAACGGTTAAATAATAGAAAATGAAGGTTGAGCCCCTCTCTGGGAAATTGAGAATTTGAGAATATACTCGTAGGTACTTTAAATTTATAGTAACAAATAAGGTCCTACTGCTAGCTTGCAACATAACTAAATCGTTATCAAATAATGAATAAATTATAACACAATAATAACTAAATCGTTATCAATATTTATATCTGCAAGTATAGGAGACCTGCTAAACAGTTCCATTTGGAGAATCAGCTAATCATTCAAAATAATTTATCTTAGATCAATCTTTGACCCCCCCTGGGGACTCACTAATTTTTAGTTATCGTTTTACTATTTAACTGATTTTTGTGGAGCACAGGTGAGCTTGGTCGATTACAGAAACGAAATCTATTCACTTGTTGATTTTGATTATTGCAAAATTAATGTTGTTTAAAGCACTTGTTGTTTGTAGAAATCTATTTTCATCGGACACGAAATCATGTGTGAATACTAAAAGCTCTAGGGCGATTAGTAGGTATCTAGGAGGTTAATTGATACCCGATAATTAATTAAGGGAAAAAAACGCTTTGCGCCTGAAGGCGATGAACTGAAGAGTGATGAACGAAGAATACGTTTTGATTTAACAATGCTATTCATAGGTAGAATGGCAAAGAAATTCTCTCAGTTGTTCTACTCAGCTGCTCTAAGGGGCACCAGACTATAAGATTTGTTCAACTAGACATCCCAAAAGGCCTTTCTAGACGTCCAAATTTTAGCATCATTAAGTTGATTAGTAAATAAATTAGCTCTGGAGCTCACACAGCTGATCTAGGGTGCTTCAGAATTTATAAATAATTTCTAGATGTCCCAAAAGGCCTCCGTTTCAAATTGAAGCTTCATAGATTGAATAGAAAAGAACTTAAATCCGGATCTCACTTAGCTGCTCGGGGGGGGGGGGGGGGGGGGGGGGGGCTCCAGACAATATGATTCGTTTCTAGATGTCTTAAATTCTCGGTGTGATAGGATGAATAGTGAACAAATTAGCTCACTCGGCTGATTTAGGGGGCTCCAGACTTTATGATTCGTTTTTTGATGTCACAAGAAGCCTCCTTTTCATATTTCAGCTTAGTAGGTTGAATAGCAAAGAAATATGCTCTTGATCTCACTCGGCTTATCTTAGGGGCTCTAGACTTCATGATTCGTTTCTATACGTATCAATGGTTCTCCATTCCAATTTATAGCTTCATAGGTAGAATAACAAAGAAATTAGCTCCATAGCTCACTTAGCTGATTTAGGGGGCTTCAGACCTTATGATTCGTTTCTAGTTGTCCCAAGAGGCTTCCTTTTCAAATTTCAGCTTCATAGGTTGAATAGCAATGAAATTAGCTCCGGATTACACTCAGCTAACCTGGGGGGCTTCAGAATGTATAATTAATTTCTAGATGTTCCAAGAGGCCTCCAATTCAAATTTCGGCTTTATTGCTTGAATAGCAAAGACCTTATATCCGGGATCTCACTCAGCTGATCAGGGGGGATATTGACTTTGTAATTTGTTTCTGGCCGTCCCCAGTGTTCTCAATTTCAAATTTTAGTTTCATAGGTTGAATAGCGAACAAAATAATTAGCTCCGTAGCTCACTCGGCTGATTTAGGGGGTTTCAGACTGTATAATTCATTTCTAGATGTTCCAAGATGCTTCCATTACAAATTACAGCTTCATAGGTTGAATAGTAAAGAAATTAGCTCTGAATATGACTCAGATTATCTTGGTGGACTAAATGATTCGTTTCTAGACGTCACAAGGGTTCTTCATTCCAAATGTTAACTTCATACATCGAAATTACATTGGTTTAACTTCAAAAGATATACAGAGTGGAACAACTAGGTCTGCTAGTCATAGAGTTATAGAGGACAGGAAAATGTTAGTTAAATCGAGAGCTTTCCAACAAGTGGTGAACGATTTTTGTGGGTTAAAGAGGGAGGAAAGTTTCCAAACGCAACATCGGATTAGTTGTATGTGAAAATGATCAGAAAGTTCCCTTGACGGTTTCGTGTGACATTTTTTGGCGAATAGGTCTCCGTTAAAACGTATTCTACGTACAAAAATACCCAAAGATTTCATGTTTTTAAGCAACGCATAATTAGGTACCACCATTGATTTAAAAGAGAAAAAAAATTGAATTTTTGTAATATAATTAAGATGAGCCAAACCACTTGGCCAACCTCATAGCGCCGAGCAATGGAATAAAGACAGAGAAGAAAGTACTAGCGAGACAAGGTGGAAAGAGCAATCGAACGACTTCTAGCAAAACTACCGGGGAGCAATGAATCGAATAAAAAAGAAATCAGCTCCATAGGTTTAACTTCAATAGATATGCAGGGTGGGATCGGATAAGTGACGAAACTTTTTTAGTGTTAGTCCGCATTAAAAATGTAGTTAAATGCACATATTTTTACCAAAATCTGTACTCGAGATATGATCTTTCAAAGGTTTTTCAGGAAAACCGTGTTTTTTCATTTTAAACTCAAATTTCTCCACATTGCCTCATTTAATTTTAACTTTAGACCTCATTTTCGGAATCAGCGTTAAATTTCCTATAAAAATAGTGTACTTGAGTTCTTAAAAAGTACCATCCGAAGACCTTCACATCAGCTCAAACATTGACGATTTAAAAAAAAAAAAAAAAATTCTAAAAATCTTTAAAACTTTACTACTTTTCTAAAATAAAATCCTGGAAACTGGCAAATCTCATGAAAACTACTTCATATAATACTCTTCCCAACGGTATAGACAATTTCACTTTTACTTGTTTATTTAGGGTAGTAAGTCTTAATGTTGAAAAATGTGGTTTTGGTTTATTATTTCCAATAAGCCTTTGTAATCGTATGGAGGGAAGAAAATTATTTTCTCTCAAACTTTGTCACTTTACGTTTCAAGGTGCGTAGATTCCAAAACTGCAATGTCCGTCCAAGGCCGTCATAAGAGACCTTTAACTTGATGAAAAAAATCCTCCCTTTCCCACATGGACTCCGCTTGGGGTCTAGTTGGTCCTAGAATCTAGCCAGCCCGATCGCTTCACAAGCATCAATGCTATGAGCCAAAAATTGGCCAAAACGGGTTTTCCCCTTCATATTTTTCCTCATGCTTAGGTTTTTCTGTTGATTTTCATGTACCAACAACCAATGAGTTACTAGCGAACCGTAACTCCCTTAGTTTTCATAGGAGGAAAATCGTTCGCCACTTTATGGAATGCTCTCATTTTATCGCAACATCTCATGATCCCTAAGCCATTGTAGTGTTAAGGAAAGCTAATTTATTACGCTAAGTTATAACTAATATTGCTAAGTAACCCTAATGAACTAATAATGTGAATAGAAGGCACAAGGTAGGTAGGTACACTGTTGAGTAGTAGGTACTTATTTTTTTTTTTTTTTTTTTTTACTATGCCACGGCGCGGTTACGGCAATTGTGCCATGCGCTCTCGAGCAGCCCAGTAGAGCGCTTATAAGCAGTAGGTACTAGACGATTGAAATTATTGGGCTTTCCCCTAATCAGCTGAGTGAGCTAAAATCTCTCTTGTTCATCCTAGGAAGTTGAGATTTGATAGGGAGACTCCCTGGGACGTTAGGAATCGATTGAAAAGATTGGCTCATTCTTACTCAGCTGAGTGAGCTGAATTGTCTCCTGTTTATCCTAAGAAGTTGAGATTTGATAGGGAGACTCTCTGGGACACTAAGAGACGATTGCAATTATTGGCTCTTTCCCAATCAGCTGAGTGAGCTAAAATTCTCTCCTGTTCATCCAAGGAAGTTGAAATTTGATATGGAGACTCTCTGGGACACTAAGAGACGATTGAATTGATTGGGTCTTTTCTGATCAGCTGACTAAGCTAATTTAATTGAGACATTTTTTAACTTGAGACACAAAACACATATTTCACTGGGGAAAAATAAGGCATATCCATGTACCGATATATCTGCATGTAGTGTAGATTTTTCTTATGGTAGGTGACACCGTCCAGTTATAATTCAATTATACTTCTTACACTCAGTTTGGTAGGTTAATTTTTTTGGACCAGTGTTCTGCGGTGAATAGCTAATACAGGTTTACTAAATACGGGGTTTAATGATAATACATAGATATCATCCTAAAGAATCGAAAGATACCACCCAGGTAGCTGCAACTTCATAGGTTTGCTTTCCACCCAAAGGGCTATTTAACAGGGAAAAAAATCAACATGGGATGAGTCTCATCAAGTGAAACATTTTATAAACGACCTAATAAACTATGATGATCATATCGGCTGATGGAATTCCAAAGGAATTCCGATTATTATAACTTTTGCCACCTGAAAATGGATCTGTGAAGAGTAGGTAGGTAATTTATTTTGTATCATTAATTTTCAGTTGGTGGGCTAGTTTTCAGTTAGCTTATGTTACATTCAAAAGACTAGTAAAATGTAGGTGTTTTTAATTTAATTTCTCCTCAGTAGGCATCTATGCCTCTGCAGATATATTTTGATCATGAATAATAGACTTCATTTAATTAAAGGGCTATCTAATACATAAATAATAAACCTTTGTGTAATAATTTGCACCGTTTTTCCATCAAATCTATGGTTTTCTTGAAAAAATGGTCCTCCATCACGAGTATGAGGTCGGTTTCGACGTATTTTTCCACGCTGAATCGAATGATAACATTTGTAGATTTCTCCAACTCCGTTATAATCGAGTTTTACACTTGAACTCACAAATTTTTAGTTTCTTTTTTACGCTTAAATGTATGTGTGTGTTATGGGGTAAAACTAATTAAAGAGTTAACCTCTATTATAACGTAGTTGGAGAGATCTGGAAGCGTTATCATTCGTTCCAGCGTAGAAACCGACTCCATACTAGTAGGTTCATAGAGATATTTCGAGAAAACCAAAGATTTCATTGAAAAACCCGCATTTCATCATTTAATAATGATTAACAGGACGTTTCCATTTGTTTTCGTCACGTCACGGTTTTCTATTGATTTTCACGTACAACCAATGCGTTAATAGGGAAGTGTAACTCCCTTAGTTTTCATAGCAGGAAAATCGTTAGCCACTTTTTGGAATGCTCTCATTTTATCACAGCATCTCATAATCCCTAAGCCTCTGTAGTGTCAAGGAAAGCTGATTTATTACGCTCAGTTATGAACTAATATTGCTAAGTAACCATAATGAACTAATAATGTGTGAAATTAATCATTATTAAATGATCTGACTGTAGAACCGTAGGTCTACCGTCCGTTTTTTTTCAACATTAAAACATGGTTTTCTCCCCTAAAACAAAGTAAAAGTGGCTATACCGTTGGAAAGAGTATTAGATGAAGCAGTTGTCATGAGATTTGTCATTTTCCAGGATTTGTTTTAGAAGAGTTGTAAAGTTTTAAATATTCACAGAAATGTTATATTTTCCGAAATTGTGTATGTGTCTTTGAGTGGTACATTTTAAGAACCCAAGTACACTATTCTTATGGAAAATTCAACGCTGATTCCAAAAATGAGGTCAAAAGTAAAAATTAATTGATGCAAAGTGGAGAATTTCGAGTTTAAAAGGAAGAAACGCAGTTTTCCTGAAGAAAAAAAAATCATATCTTGAGTATACTGTTTGAGATAAAAATATACGGTTGGCGGCATTTTACTACATTTTTGATGCAGGCTAACACACACAAATTGTCGTCACTTATTCGGTCCCACCCTGTAGGTACCTACTAGATGCTTCTACACTCACGACCATTAGTTTTGTAAACAAAATATGAGAACTGATGCCCATAGGTCTGCGAAACGTAGAGTCACAGAGTTATAGTGGACAGGAAAATGTTAGTCGAATCGAGAGCTTTCCAACAAGTGGTGAACGATTTTTGTGGGTTAAAGAGGGAAGAAGTTAACAAACGTAACAACGGATTAGTTGTATGTGAAAATGATCAGAAAGTTTCCGTGGCGGTTTCGTGTGACATTTTTTGGCAAGATTTCACGTTTTTGGCAACGCACGAGTAGATACCATCATTGATTGGCCAAATTACATGGCCACCTCATAGCACCGAAAAATGGAATAAAGAAAGAGAAGAAAGTACTTGGGAGACAAGGTGGAAAGAGTTTTGAACAACTACTAGCCATCCTACCGGGGAGCAGTGCGAAATACTGCCTGTGGAAAGCTCTAGTTCTCCTTAATCCCACCAGATGGCACTGAACCAACCCACACTCCCTGGCAGGCAGTGTTGCCAAGTCGGGGGTTTCCCCCCTAGGTTTTGGGGGTTTTTTTTTTTTTTTTCGTTAAAGGGGAAATTGGGGAGTGGAATCGTTTAAGGGGATTTTCAACTTATGAAAGAACATGAATACATATGCTATAAATTTCATAACAGCATAATTTTTTCTTGTTTGAAGGTCGTACATAGATTATAAACCTTAACTAACGTACTTAAGTTAATTAGTCTAACAAAATGCTTCAACTTTTCAATATAACCAATTTTTTCTGTACAAACATGAGTACATATTTTAGCCTGTAGATTGTTGTTCCTCTTTTAGGGGGTTTTAGGGGTATTTTTCTGTGCTTGAGAGGGTTTTGGTGTAAGTTAGTTGGCAACAGTGCTGGCAGGTCCCCATTAGGCCTATTCTCGCCTATTTTGTTATTTTACTAAATCAATTTTCATTGCTACTACAACCCTGCAGCTTGAATCCTCAAAAATGATGAGCTATGCTCTTATTGTTTATCTACCTATTCAATTATGAAATGAAGCGAACCTCTTGTTGGGTTAAAAACCAAGACAGCACCTCCACAAGTTATTGAATCGCTTCTCCAAACATCGTTTCTCTATATGGCAGTGTCTTACGTGGCTCCGCCTCGAGCGTCAAGCCGTGGCTTAAAAACGAGCGTTGGCGTGCGTGGGAGAAAAAAAAATTGGTGTCCTACGTGGAAACGCAAAAACGCTTCGTAGTTTAGCTAGTTAACCTGTTCTGTTCTCATCATCTGTGTTTTCAAAAGACAGCTAAAGAGCTGAATATTGGCAAAAGACTCCTAAGCAGAGGCAAGCCAAGCGGCTAATAACCATCTCAAGAAAAAGAGCTACAGCTCTTCTGTCACTGAGGAGTAAAGACCTTCGCATTATTGTCGGTCTTCTCACTCGCCATTGTCCGCTGAGATACCATCTCAACAAGATGAGCAAAGCCAGGACAACAGATTGTCGCCTCTGCTGCGAAGATGTCAAAAACAGCGGAGCAAATCCTCTGTGATTTCAACACTACAGGAAGGGTACCCTCTCACCTACTGACATTGCTCAGGAAATGCCCAAAAAACTCCTCCATTTTGTAAGAGAAGAGGCAATAAAACGCGTTCTTAAATTATAACAAGGACTTTTTGTCACAATAGACCAATAGTGGTCTCGGTGACCAGGGGCTCGTGCCCCCCCAAGATACAATTATTATGGTGCGCAATAGGACGTGCTAGTAGAGAAGCCAGCTGGCACAGCTATCTTCTATACCAATATAAAAACTAATTTTGATCATATTCAACTCAAGATGCTGAACTTTGGAACGGGATTTTTCTAAGTAACTATCGCAGAGCATAATTATAACTTGAAGAATCACTAATCAGCCAAATGAGCTCTGTAGTTCATTTTGTTTCTATCTAACTAGAGCTACTGATGCTGTGCAGTAGGGTATAATATTACAACTTGAGAAACCACTCTAATCAGCTGAGTTGGCTCTGTAGCTTATTTTGTTCCTATTCAGCTTAAAATGCTGAAATTGAACGGGACCTCTCGGGGTGTGATATAACATGATTTCAATTTGAGGATTCACTCTAATCAGTAGAGTGAGCTCTATATATATATTTTTTACCTACTTAACTTGTGATGCTGAAATTCGGATCAGGCTCCTCTGGGTATGGTTGAGTATAATAATACTTTCTTGAGAATCCGCTCTAATCAGCTGAGTTGGCTCTTTAGCTTATTTTGTTCCTATTCAGCTTAAAATGCTCAAATTTAAAGGAACCTCTCAGGGTGTCGTAGAATGAATATTACAAAAACGGAAGTTAGTGAAAAACGTTGTCTATTTCCACGAAAAATAAAAGAGTTACACTGTTAAATCGGTTTCGACGGTTAGGCCATCATCAGTAACAAACAATAACTCGTTATTGTTTGTTACTGATGATGGCCTAACCGTCGAAATCGATTTAACAGTGTAACTCTTTTATTTTTCGTGGAAATAGACGTTTTTCATTAACTTCCGTTTTGAAATGGGTTTCCACAACTTCGTCGCGAGTGATTTAGTTCGTACCTGAATATTACAACTTCAGAAAACTCTAATCAGCTGTGTGGGCTCTGTGGCTCGTTTTGTTCCTTTTAAGCTCAAGATATTGAACTTCTGAAAAGGGTCTCAATTGTAATTGCAATTGAAATTGTAGAGCATAATTACAACTTGAAGAACCACCATAAAAGAAGATATATTGATCCTATTCAACTTAAGATGAAGAAGGGGATCTCTCGGGGTGTTGTAGAGTATAATTGTTGGTTTATAATTTTCGATAAATGGGAACTTTATTAACAACAAAAAAAAATCCCAAAGGCAGGTCCACCAGTGGCCAGGGACGCACAGCACACCCAACTGTGAATTTGCATGGAAAATGGGCTGGTTGGGAGTCTTTCTTTTCTTACTGGTGGTAGATCTCTTCAAACGAAGCTGAAGTTGGCATGGTCCCCATAATGCTTACAGCGTTGCCTCGCTGAATCGCTTGGCTGAGCCGCTATATGAGAAATGTCTTCACCTGGGTGTCTCTTGTCTTGCACTTCAGCTTCGCTCCTATTTCTTCCACCAACCTTTGAGCCTCTTTGGCCCATGGGCCCAGAGTCTCCACTGCAAAGGCCACAAAGTTGTGGGTGAGCTCAAAGGTGGCATACTTGGTGTGCTTCTTCAAGGCTAATAGCTATTCCACGTATCCAAGATCACCCGTGGTATAGAATTACAACTTGTATACAATACAAGGAGTATAATTACAACTTGAGAAACCATTCATTCTAATTAGAAGAGTGAGCTCTATTTTTGTACCTAATTTTGTTCTGATCCAACTTGAGATGCTGAAATTTGGAACGGGGCTTCTCTGAGTGTGTTGTACAACTTGAGGGATCACTTTAATCAGCAGAGTGAGCTTCGATTTTGTGTGAACGGGGCTTCTCTGGGTGTGGTGGTGTATAATTACAATGTGTGGAACCTCTCTAATTAACGGAGTGAGCTCTTGAGCTAATTTTGTTACCTACACAACTTAAGATGCCGAAATTTGGAGTGGACCCTTTCTGTGTGTGGCAGATGGCATATAACTGGCAGTACTGACACAAATGTTTAGAAATGTATGATTGTAGGTACCTAAATTGTGATCTACATTAATTTATGCCTTGGATGAGTAAGCGAAGCGAGCAGGCACAGCTAGGTTTCTATAGGATTTTTTAAAATCACTATTGTCTTGGGAACACTTATTTTCATGCTTCGTTTCTCCAGCTGTTCTCTCCTTATCACCAAATTGTGCTTCAGGTTATACTCAGAGTCTGACAATAAAACTATCTCATCAGCGAACACCGGGTGAGTCAGAAATACTGAAATGAGTTTCCAATGCTTTAGGTGGAAGCTTTTCAGACCCTGGCAGTTTTTCATGATTTCATCCATGAGTACACTGAACAACAACGGGCTCAGGGCTTCTCTCTGTCTAACCTTAGTGTTGATCTCACTCATCCGACGTTTCGTTTTCAGCTCTGGTACAAGCTCTGGACCTGATAGTGAGCTCATTTGGCTCTCGTCTTTACTTTATTGATTTTGGTGACTTCGGTATATTTGGGATTTTGGTAACCGATTAAAGGCTTTTTCTACAGTAACAAAACGTGCATGGTCCTGATTTCTCACTCAATGAATTAAATTTTAAACTTGAAGAAATTACATCAATTTTTTTTTTTTTCACAGAGTTGATATTTATGTAATTGGAAAGTCCCAAACTAGAGTGAATTGTCTAGTAAATGTAAGTTTAGAATCGAAACGAGTTACTGACTAACACAAACACAAAATTCATTATATTGTTCGAAATTATATTCAGACAAGTAAATATATTCAATATTCAGTCACAACATTCTTATCCTAGGAGGTCCAAGAGATCTCGCTTACCTACCTATTGTATGGGCTTGACGGGGGGAAATAAATATATATATATATATATATATATATATATATATATATATATATATATATATCTATGGGGAACCTGGTACGCGCTCCCCGTATAAACCCTGCTCCTTGAGAAAAAATATATATTATATAGGCAGAACATGGTAAGCGCTCCCTTGGTCCGAGTCTGGAAGCTGATCCGCGCTCCTCATGTAAACAATCATCAGATTGGTAAACTGAATGGTAGTGTCCAAAGGTTTTACATCTCACACTCCAATCTCATGCTACATCGGCTAAGATGTTATCCTTGACGCAAACCAGCAGGGATTTCGAAATTTTCTTAAGGATGGGGAAGGGAAGAAGAAATTACTGACATCTTCAGGAGTTGTCCAAGCTACATTTCCCATCCGATTTTTATGATACTTTTTTGTTCAATCCCAATTCCTGTTCAATTATGAAAAGAACCTTAAAGTTCCGAATTTTCCATTGGGAGGGGGAGTGGAGGGGATAAGTATTGATCCCTTAGAAAGTTGTCCAAGCTATTAATTGCTATGCAATTCTTAGGCCGACCCCCAATAATTTTTTTAAAATGTCCACTTTTTTTGTGTAACGTTTTTTGTCCCGAGATGGGAAGCGAGAGGTCGTGGGTTCGAATCCCGGCCAGGCCTGAAAATTTTTTTTTTCATCAATTCATTCGCGCACGGATGTTACTTTCCCAACATCCCAACAGAGTGGAAAGTAATGTCCATTTTTACTTTCCCAACATCCCAACAGAGTGGAAAGTAATGTCCATTTTTACTTTCCCAACATCCCGACAGAGTGGAAAGTAATGTCCATTTTTACTTTCCCAACATCCCGACAGAGTGGAAAGTATTATCCATTTTTACTTTCCCAACATCTCAACAGAGTGGAAAGTAATGTCCATTTTTACTTTCCCAACATCCCAACAGAGTGGAAAGTAATGTCAATTTTTACTTTCCCAACATCCCGACAGAGTGGAAAGTATTGTCCATTTTTACTTTCCCAACATCTCAACAGAGTGGAAAGTATTGCCCACTTTTACTTTCCCAACATCTCAACAGAGTGGAAAGTAATGTCCATTTTTACTTTCCCAACATCCCAACAGAGTGGAAAGTAATGTCCATTTTTACTTTCCCAACAAAAAACGATTTAATTTTTTTAGTGTTTTCAGGCTAAGAATTGCATAGCAAATTATCCTCGTTTTCTACACAGTAGAAAAGAGAAAAGATCCGGCGAGGCGCGAAGCGCCGAGTATAGATTAGGGGGGTCCAGGGGTCAAGGGGCGGAGCCCCTCAATTATCGATTGATAATTGAGTAATTATCAATCGATTTTTGTGATTCTTTTTTCGTTCGACCCCGATTTCAGTCTAGTTATGCAATGAATCTTGAAGTTCCGAATTATCCATTGGGAGGGAGAGTGGAGGGGGTGAGTATTGATCCCTTAGAGCGTTGTCCAAGCTATAATTATCAAACGATTTTTATGATTCTTTTTTCGTTCGATCCCGATTTGAGTTTACTTATGTAACGAACCTTGAAGTTCCTAATTTTCCATTGGGAGGGGAAGGGGAGGGGGAAGTATTGATCCCTTAGAGCGTTGTCCAAGCTATAATTACCAATCGATTTTTATGATTTTGTTTTCGTTCGATCCCGATTTCAGTCTAGTTATGCAATGAATCTTGAAGTTCCGAATTATCCATTGGGAGGGAGAGTGGAGGGGGTAAGTATTGATCCCTTTGAGCGTTGTCCAAGCTATAATTACCAATCGATTTTTATGATTCTTTTTTCGTTCGATCCCGATTTCAGTCTAGTTATGCAATGAATCTTAAAGTTCCGAATTATCCATTGGGAGGGAGAGTGGAGGGGGTAAGTATTGATCCCTTAGAGCGTTGTCCAAGCTATAATTATCAAACGATTTTTATGATTCTTTTTTCGTTCGATCCCGATTTGAGTTTACTTATGTAACGAACCTTGAAGTTCCTAATTTTCCATTGGGAGGGGAAGGGGAGGGGGTAAGTATTGATCCCTTAGAGCGTTGTCCAAACTATAATTACCAATCGATTTTTATGATTTTGTTTTCGTTCGATCCCGATTTCAGTCTAGTTATGCAATGAATCTTGAAGTTCCGAATTATCCATTGGGAGGGAGAGTGGAGGGGGTAAGTATTGATCCCTTTGAGCGTTGTCCAAGCTATAATTACCAATCGATTTTTATGATTCTTTTTTCGTTCGATCCCGATTTCAGTCTAGTTATGCAATGAATCTTAAAGTTCCGAATTATCCATTGGGAGGGAGAGTGGAGGGGGTAAGTATTGATCCCTTAGAGCGTTGTCCAAGCTATAATTATCAATCGATTTTTATGATTCTTTTTTCGTTCGATCCCGATTTCAGTCTAGTTATGCAATGAATCTTGAAGTTCCGAATTATCCATTGGGAGGGAGAGTGGAGGGGGTAAGTATTGATCCCTTAGAGCGTTGTCCAAGCTATAATTGAACGCCTGGCGGGAAAAACGTTGGATGTTACATGTTTTCGAATTTTTTTTTTCGATGGAATAACGTTGGTTGTGTCTTCAGTCACGTGTTCCTGGTGTTGTTTGTTGTCATAGAACCCAATAAAGCTCTCTAATTTTGGTAAAAAGGAACGAAGTGGTCACTTTTTCTAATGGAATAACGTTGGATGTGATAGCGCGCTTTTCACAATCATCTGCTTGTTCGTTCATCACGCTTCACACCTATTCATAGTGCAATTCCTACTCCAGTTTTAGTTGTTCAATTACTGTTGTGAAGTTACCTGTTTAATGTATTGACGCGTTTGAATTTTCTGTTTTTGTGCTACGAGAATATAGTTTACAAACGGAATTGCGCATTCTTTTTCATCCTCAAAGTTAACACTGCTTTTGAATTACCTAAGGTATATAATAATAATCATAATGTATTTTCAGGCGAATACCGCCTTTTGCCCTGATTTATCTAACTGATCGTGATCATAGATTGTTTTACAAAACCCTTCCTGCAGTTAAAAAAAAAATAATGTCATGTACTTTTTCAACCATTTTATTCACGTTTTATTTTTATTTTATATTGTAATGAAGTTTTTCGAGTTCCTACCTATGTTGAAGTTTGATATCAGCAACTATCCCAAGTTCTTTAACACGTCACGTGTAAGGGGGTGAGGGGAGTACGTAAGCCGATTGGAATCCAAAGTAAGTAGGTGCCTAAATACTAGAATAAAGTTAGGTAGATTCCTATAATTTTGGCTTTTTTAATGACATACCTAATAGAGGGGGGGGGGGGGGGGGGTAAAAAAAGATTAGAATCTCAAGTAAGTAGGTACCGAAAAATGAGAATAAACTAGGTAGACACCTACAATTTGTTTAGTAAGTAGCATTAAAATCTTGACCAGGAAAAATAGTATAAATGGAAGAACGTTGGATGTGTTCTTTGGCATTGATTAGGATTTTTATTAGATTCGTTTTGCGGTCAGCTGCCTCCTTCAAAATTTTGCATATGTAACATCCAACGTCTTTCCCGCCAGGCATTCAATTATCAATCGATTTTTATGATTCTTTTTTTGTTCGATCCCGATTATAGTTTACTTATGCAACGGAACCTTGAAGTTCCTAATTTTCCATTGGTAAGGGGAAGTGGAGGGGGTAAGTATTGATCCCTTAGAGCGTTGTCCAAGCTATAATTATCAATCGATTTTTATGATTATGTTTTTGTTCGATCCTCGTTTCAGTCTAGTTATGCAACGAATCTTGAAGTTTCGAATTTTCCATTTGGAGGGGGAGTGGAGGGGATAAGTATTGATCCTTTAGAGCGTTGTCCACGCTTTAACTTTAATCCTATTTTTGTGATTTTTTTTCGATCCCCCTCCTTCAGTCCAGTTATGAAAAGAACCTTGAAGTTCCGAATTTTCCATTGGGAGGGATTGTGGAGGGGGTAAGTATTGATCCCTTAGAGCGTTGATCAAGCTATAATTATCAATCGATTTTTATGATTCTTTTTTCGTTCGATCCAGATTTGAGTTTACTTATGTAACGAACCTTGAAGTTCCTAATTTTCCATTGGGAGGGGAAGGGGAGGGGGTAAGTATTGATCCCTTAGAGCAGGGGTCTCCAACCTACGGCCCGCGGGCCACATCCGGCCCGCGAGCAGATTTTGACCGGCCCTCGGAAAAATTACAAACTGAAACAAGATTTTTCATTTGAAAATATATTTTCCTTAAACCACTTTTACCGGTAACGTAAACCGGTACGTACTTTTACGAGTACAGTAATCGTCTTTATTTTCGTCCCTTCCGTTCTCGATAAGTTTTAAGTTATCTGTAAACCAGCAGCGATCAGCCATTCAGCGATGGTCAGTGTTTTGCACGGACTGTACTTTGGTGGTGTAAGGATTTTTTAGTGAAAGTAGGCCTAAGTAAAAATCATTAATAATTGTCTTACTTAGGTCTGGTATATTTTGTTCACAACATCATTTTTAACTATCTTAAAAGAACATGATTTGAGTTATCCAACAACAAAGATATATAAGGGAATATAGCTACTTAGAAAAACTAAGCCCAGTATATCTCAATAACCATCACTGAGCACTCTTAATTAAAATTAAACTTTGAGAAAGTAAGGGGGGGGGGGGGGGGGCTCGGGAAATACTAGTAAATTGTGTGATCTTCAAGGCCCGCCGAAAAATGAGAATTGTCTACAATTTGTTTAGTAAGTAGCATTAAAATCTTGACCTCAAATATTTTATAGTGTGGCCGTTCAGTAAAACAGGTTGGAGACCCCAAGAGCGTTGTCCAAGCTATAATTATCAATCGATTTTTATGATTCTGTTTTTGTTCGATCCTCGTTTCAGTCTAGTTATGCAACGAATCTTGAAGTTTCGAATTTTCCATTTGGAGGGGGAGTGGAGGGGATAAGTATTGATCCTTTAGAGCGTTGTCCACGCTTTAACTTTAATCCTATTTTTGTGATTTTTTTTCGATCCTCTCCTTCAGTCCAGTTATGAAAAGAACCTTGAAGTTCCGAATTTTCCATTGGGAGTGAGAGTGGAGGGGGTAAGTATTGATCCCTTAGAGCGTTGATCAAGCTATAATTATCAATCGATTTTAATGATTCTCTTTTTGTTCGATCCCGATTTGAGTTTACTTATGTAACGAACTTTGAAGTTCCTAGTTTTCCATTGGGAGGGAAAGTGGAGGGAGACCAACGTGTAACACATTAACATTTTTAATAGACCCATGTTTGAAACTGAATGGATCTCGTAAGAAAATTGAATAAATTTACTTCTAATGTAAAATTTTTTGTAGGCATGTGTCAACCAAAAAAAAATAAGTTTAAAACAAAAAGGGGGCCTACCAGCCACTCGAAATTTTTTAATGTTCTTGGAATTCAACCCTTTTATAAAATTTATACATTTTCACATTCTGTTTAATTAAATAATACTTATTTTCGGACATATGGCAAAATAAAAAAAAATCTTATCATTATTATCATTTTTCAAATAAAAATAGATTTTCGAGAATGTTTGATTTCAGATGTAGGTAATAAATTTATGAATTTAAGTTTATATTCCCCCATGGAATTTTAAAGGTAAATGTTCAGGATGTTCCTGGCTAAAATTGAGATTAGAGTATTTAAGATCAGAGTTTTAGGAACAATGTTAAAATCGTTTCATTTTTCAAGTGGCTCTGTTATTAGATAAGTTTCTGAGCAGCGTAAACACTTGGAAAAAACTTTGAATTTTAACAATCTAAAACCCTAACTAAAATTATATTAACAACTAAGACATATTCCTATAATTTTAGTTCCATTCGATGTTTTTCCTCAAAAATGGCTTCAATATTTAAGGTTGATTCAGGGACGAAATTGAAATTTTCATTGATGATGATTCAATTTTCATTGATGATTGATGTAGAGATACCATGGTGATCACCTTGACAAGACTGAAGCAGAATTGGGTATGAACTAAATTTCAAGTTTAAATCTGGTACTAAAAAAAGATGATTTATATACTGAAGGTAATTGAGCCACCAATTATGACATCAAATGATCGCCCATTATAATCCGTCAACATGGACTGATGAAATGTTTATTGTTTCTAATTTTGCAGTTGGTTGTTTAACCAATAAAGCGACTATCAAAATTTATTCCAATTGATTACAAATAAAACATCTATAGTTGATTCTTAATCCTAAGGGTTTTCTGTGTTTCACCTCAGTAAATTAGAATAAAATCCAATGGTGGGATTTAATGGCGTATCTTGAAGTGGAACAGTTGAATAGGAATACAAGAAAAACTGAGAGACATTTTGAAATAATTCTAACGAATTTTTATTGAAAAGATTTCTACTTATAAATTACTCGATCAAAAAATTCTAAACTAAGAAATGAAAAACATCAGAAACGAAAATACATGCTAACCCTGCTCTCCCCTGAACAACTTTTAACATTAACATACCCAAAATCAACACTTTTTCTGCATGTTAATAATCATAGCTTTAATTTTTTTAGGAGTTTTATCCATCAACTGGGGAAAACGTCGCAAGAGTTTTTTTGAGCAAGTTGTCTCACTTTTAAGAGTGAGGGGCATGAATTCCTTGCTATTTCCGCTTGGAATTCTTTTTTTAAGGCATCCTTAACATCTTGACCCCATCTTGTCCTTTGGGTCTGATGCTTCCTCCTGAGGAGCTTGTTACAACGCCACGGGACATATTTCCGCAGACATCAACATCTTCAAAAGGTTAGTTGACATGTATTGCCGGTCTGTCGCGCTAATTTATAGACGATACAATAATGACACGATCGAGTTGAAATCTATATGCGATTATTAAACCGGCATTCACGACTACCCTGAAAATTTGAACTAGATCTGACCACTAGAACATGAGAAAATGGCGCTTAGTGGATTTTAAGTTTGCGCATGCGCAGAGTGATGTATTATTTGGTGAGCAATGAAACCCATAGGGGACCATCTACACCTTAACCCGTACAATCCCTGAAAATTTCATCAAAATCGGATTAAAACTGTATGAATTAGGCTTGTTATAAGGATTTCACGTTTGCGCATGCGCAGTAGCTACTAATAATACTATTAAGTTGAAATTGATACGAGATTATCAGACCGTTCTTCCCCAACCACCCTGAAAATTTGGGGTCGATCGGACCACTAAGACCTGAGAATATGATGCTTAGTGGATTTTACGTTTGCCCATTCCCAGAATGATGTATAAATTGGTCAGCATTGAAACTCATAGGGGACCCACACATTCCCTGAAAATTTCATCAAAATCGGATGGAAACTGTATGAATTAGGCTTGTTACAAAGGATCTGCAGACACACGGACAGACACACACACACACACACACACACACACACGCACACACACACACACACACACACACACACACACACACACACACACACACACACACACACACACACACACACACGAAACGAAAGTTGTTCAGAATGGTCTAAAACGCAAAATACGAGTGGAAATTTTGATTTTGGAGA
Organism: Adelphocoris suturalis; assembly: GCA_030762985.1. Taxonomy (NCBI): domain Eukaryota; kingdom Metazoa; phylum Arthropoda; class Insecta; order Hemiptera; family Miridae; genus Adelphocoris; species Adelphocoris suturalis. The sequence goes on from CM061046.1 coordinate 77,775,497, forward strand.
CGAAAAATTTTTCATCACTCGAAAGTGAAAACAAAGCTTCCGCCACCTACAGGTAGACTCGGAAGAAATAAGTTCAAAATCGCTTATTAGGGAAAAAAATTACTGACATTCCGGAATCAATTTGTATTCCTAATAATAATAAAAAAAAAAAAGTTTTTCGCCATAAAAATTAAAATAATTCAAAACTTGTTCTTAAATTTCAATAAAATGAGCTAAAAATCGATAATTAGTGACTTCCAAAGCACCCTGATTTCAATAAGCGCATCTTTTCGGTTGGCTAAATGCCGACCAAACGTCGATTCCCTCACTTTCTGATAAGACTGTAACCTCGCGCAAATCCAAGTGTCCCCCATTCACGATCGCTCCGCTCCGTGCTCCAAATGGAGCGGAGCAATTGGATTTTGGACAGGTCGAATATTCGACTCCGGCGACCGCGCCACGCTGCTCCATCAGAGTTTCCTTATTCACTATCGGTTTTGGAGTGATGCCGCTCCGTTTGGTGCGTTGGAGCGATCGTGAATGGCTGGGTTAAGATAAAACAAATTCAACATCAATACTAATATTGTGACATAATTTGTTCAACAATTAGCAACGAACTAAGATAGAGTTCTAGATGCATAACCCCCCCCACCCCCCCCCCCCCCCCCCCCCCCCCATCATCAGGCACTACTTTTCCAGGTGGTATGAAGCAAGTTAATGAGGTAACCTAATTTTGAATACTCAACCCCCTCCCACTACTGTACTAAATGGGAACAGGATACTCATCACTATTTCGCGTGAAGCATCGTCAGTATTTTTCTTCACTTCGAAAACTATTTTCAGTTCATAATGAGTAATTGAGTCAAGTCATTTTGGATTTCTTCAGACATTGGATAAATGTGTAGGGATGGTTGAGGGAGCTGCCTGAACCACCCCCACCCATCCCTAGATGCCCCTATAAATATTTTTCCTATCGATATCTAACAAATTGAAAAATACATTGACCGCCCCGAACCTATATGGCCAACCCCTGTTCAGATGCAATTGTTGAAATGTGCTATAGAAAAAGATTAAAAAAAAAACACATCTGGCGCGAGGCGTCACACTCTTTTCTTACTTTGATTCATTTTACATGGATGCTATCATGATGGATCACATATTAGAAGGATGGGGTTGTTATTCAATTGTTTGATTTTCAAGTACAGGATTTTTTTACGACTCCACCCTTCGGAAATGGAACAAAACACTGACAAGATAAAAGGATAGTTCTTTTGCATCTTTTAGTGGCCATAATGGAGGAAATACCAAAGAGGTGCTAAAAAGGGGCTATAAATGGCGTTTTTCACATATTTTTGAAGGTTTTTTGCTAATTACTGCCCTCAGAGTATTTTCCTGTAGAATAACTCCTGTGAATTTCAACAAAATCCCTCGAGCCATTTAGGAGAAAAGGAAAAAAAAAAGTGCTAAAAACGACGTTTTTTGCCTATTCTGATATTATTAACCCCCCACAAATGATCATTTGAAGCTGATTTTTCAACAGTAGCTAGCTCTTGGGTATAGAATCCCAACCCCGAAATTGGTATTTATTTATGTCGTAACGTAAGGTCGCAATCGCTTACACGAGTTACATACACAACACACACATACATACATTTTCAAGAAACGTATAAATATGGTTTCAGGTTGAACAAAGTACCCATCCTAGTATGAGTTTCAGAAATGATTTTCAGGGTGATTGCAAGACTTTCTCTTCACCCTTCGGGTTAAGTAAGGAAAGTAAAAAAAAAAAACCTAGAAGACATGATAAGAATCGGTTGAGCTTTTCAAAGCGAGGCAGGGGGTTGAGCGGGGAGATTCAGTGAACTACCATCCCTTCTGGCGATGCGGTGGGGGGGTTGACGTAGGGGAAGGCAACCCCAGGAGTGCCACTAATTTTGGACTTTGAGTTTTCCAAAGTTCGAATCTTCTAAGGCTGATATGATATAAGGCTCTTATCTAGCTCTTATAAGGCTTATAAGGCTCTTCGTCTCATATCTCATTGTGAATCGTTCCCTGAACGGATCAAGTGGTTCTTTCCTTGCCATCAAAGTTTTTCCCCAGTTGTTCATTATTTTCCTTTCCCACCTCAGTTCGATTTTACCCGTTAATTGTGATAGTTGTTCTTCATCGGATTTACAGTACCAGGTAAGTCAACATTTTCTCTGTTTTTTTTTTTTTTTTTTTTTTAATCTTCCTAAGTATGATAATTTATTCATAATCGTTATGAAATATTAGTTGGGTAAGTATCAATATGAATACTTAGGTATCAAAAGCTGTCAAAAAATTATAGTTGGTAATGTAAATCATTTTTTTCTCCATACTTACTGATTAGTAAAAAACAAACATTTTACGTTTAAGCACATAGGTAAATATAACGCCAAAGCCTTCTTTTGTCTTTTTGGCAGCATCTACGCAAATTTATTTGTCATTATGAAGCGAAGGGCCACATTCATGGTGCAAGAAGCGCTGAAAAAATCAACATTGAGTGATCCGTAAGTTTATCTATCGTATTTTGTTCTGTGTATCATAATGTTCTTGAGGCATTTGATGCTTGCAGATAAATGAGGTATTCATCATATTTATGTTTTCGATCACTGTAGGTATGTCCACACATTGGGAAGACACTCGACGGAAGGTTCTGAAGTATTACTTAAAAAATTAGTAGATATATTTTAGCTACATCTGAAACGGGGGCACACAATTCCTTCGGAGTCAACCTAGATAGCCAAAGTCTAAGTTCTCGATTTTAAAAGTCAAAAAAGTTTGACCTTCAGATCCAAAATTTTCACACGCATTTTAAAGTTCCTCGTATCTGTAGGTTTGCGTTGTGTTCGGAAAGGTTGTAGCAAGCATCACTTTCACAGTTTTGACCAGATTTCGATGAAATTTCTAGGAATTGTCGAAGCATCAATCACTTGATGTTGTCCACTATGATTAAATAATCAGAGGTTTCCTGGATCAGGTGATGAACAATTCCTTATGAATTAGATTATAGTGAAACATCAGAACAAAAAAAAAAAAAAAAAGTATTAATAAAATAAAATAATCAGCAACGAGGATTCATTCTGCTTTCCCAACGGTTGGTCTAAAGGGGACGGGTATTTAGTGTGATTCTCAGATAACGGATGGCGCTAGCGTCGGATGAAACTTTATCGGGCAAATCTCCACTTGAGTACACATTTTTTTAAACCTGGCTTCAGAATCATTATCAGGACTAGTAAACCTATCGAGCGATCATATAACATTGTTAAAAAAAAAAAAAAAAAAAATTACCTAGTTGTTGAAATTCTAATTGCTAATTTAATTTTTTTTTTAAATTAAAAAATCGCTAATATCCTGTGTTTGGAAACAATTCAAGTGTATGTTGGCATAGGCATGAAATTTTGATTCTGAAAATTAGTGGCCGCATGTGAGGAGCCGTCTCTCGAACATTTTTTTGTACTTACTTACTGCTTCTTCCACTTTTATCAAAGTATACTTTATAAAGTGTTAGGTGGGGTTTTATTTTCATTTGTTATAGGAACGTCCATGGTAATAATTAGTTTGTATAGTTCTAACCTTTGTATTCAAATGAAAACAACTGGAGGAGTTTGACGCACTGAACCGTAATATTCATTAGGTAGTATCTACCAACCTCGTACCTACCTACCTACAAGCAGAGATGAGCAAACACATATCCCAAAATACAAATATGTATTTATCCTTTATTTTTTATTATTTAGAGTTGAATTTCTTTGTAGGTACTTACCTATATTAATAAATTTGTATTCATATTTTGGCTACGAATATTCAAAATTTATACTCGAAACTATGAATAAAGGAATTATATTCAAAGAATATGAATATTTCAATACTTATAGAAGTAGGTACATATTATTCAATTATTTTTGAATATGAAATAATAATATTCACGTATTCAATCAATATTAATACCTTGATAGGTACCTATTCAAATTTATATTCATCATTCAATGTCACAAAACCTAATTTTTGTCTACTTGCTGCACGAATACAAAGATGAGTGAGGGAGCAAAATTGAATTCTAGTTATTTTTGGTGTTTACCACATAAGTGAAGGGAGTAGATCTCAAAATTCAATGTAGAATACCGAGAATTTGAGTAATATATGATAATTTCAAAGCAGGATAATGGAATAAATTTAAAAATCTGTCACAAATCAGCCGAATCCAGCCTTGAAACCCGTCATTTTTTTTATTTATTTATTTTTTTTTTATGTTTGTATTTTCAAAATAAGATGATGAAATTCACCGTAAAGATCCTTGAATTTGAGCGATTATCTGTTTTACAAGATAGGTACCTAAATGAAATGGACTACATTTCAAAATACATCGAAATTCTGCTTTCAGGTAAAGTATTGCACAATAACAGGTAAATGTTTATGAATATCATTTACAAATTCAACAATAAATAATTCACATAATTCAAATACCTGATAAATCATAACAAAATTCATTATTGACTACCATCAACTACTCATTCATCATCATAAATAGAATGGAAAGAAAAAAAAAAACCAAACGAATCTGGGCGCCGGTACGTAACTGCGATAGGCAAGAAGCGAGCGGTCTGCGGGTTAAAAAGTGTAAACAAGAAATCAAGAAGCTAAATAAACCCGAATGCGAAACCCCCCGCTCCACGCCTTTCTGCAGTGGTAGCAAACCCCCACGTAACCGACGCGAACGGCAAACCTTCATTCTTACTCTTGGTCTGATTCCCACTACAATTATTTATGAGGATAATTCTAGTACTTAGGTAGTTGAGATATGTAAAAATATTGGATGTTAGCGTTTTCCAGGAAATTTTTTTTCAAAATAATATTTTTGAACAAAATACAAAAAAATTGAGAAACTAAATTTTTGTTAGCGCCCAGATTCGTGTGTGTTTTTGGTTCGTTTTTCTTTCCATTCTATTTTTTTATGATGCCTAAAAGGCGATAATCCAATAAAGGCAAGTTTACTCAAATTCTCGGTATTCTACGTTGAATTTCGTGCAGCAAGTAGACAAAAATTAGGTTTTGTGAAATTGAATGATGAATATAAATTTGAATAGGTACCTATCAAGGTATTAATATTGATTGAATACGTGAATATTATTATTTCATATTCAAAAATAATTGAATAATATGTACCTACTTCTATAAGTATTGAAATATTCATATTCTTTGAATATAATTCCTTTATTCATAGTTTCGAGTATAAATTTTGAATATTCGTAGCCAAAATATGAATTCAAATTTATTAATATAGGTAAGTACCTTCAAAGAAATTCAACTCTAAATAATAAAAAAAATAAAGGATAAATAAGGTAAAACCCCCAATGGCGGACACGCTAAGCCTAAATTCCAACTTCGTTCTTCCTTATTTTATTAAGTTAGTTCCATTTTCAACTTCTGAGGGTGTGATTGGGACCACAAATTACTTATCTTTCTCCTTAATAGCTGGAAATTCAATAAACGTTATTACAATATCGAATAATTGAGAATTTTCGATGAGGGGTATGTGCACCAATTGCGGACATGGCAAAAATCATTGAGCTCCTAATGCGGACGTTTGAAATCCTAAGGCGGACAGGTGCAAGTATTACTTAATTATTACATATTTCACTTCTACAAGAACGAAAATAGGCACTTTACGTGGTTAATGGGTACATCAAGTAGGTACTCACATTCTAGTAACAAAAATGATGATTTATTGATACAATTTCTTACATCCTAGATAACTTCCACAATTTTACTAGATTTCATACCACAGCCTAGTTCGTATTGTATTATAAACTAGCTGGTTTACCCTTGCGTTGCACAGGGTGACTTGAACATTATCAAATAGCCTGTGACCCAAGTTAAAGTAATTCTGATAGATTCGCCCGCTCAGATCCCCAGTTGGTTCAGTGATGTTCGAAACGATTTAACACCCTCCCCCCCCCTCCCCTCAACACTGGGTCAGATTTCAAAAATTTGAAAAAATTAGTCTTTGACTTGAATTAGAGTAATCCAAACATATCCGACAATCAAATCCCCAATTCGTTCAGCGGTGACAAAGATACCCTATTCTCCTCCCCCCCCCCCCTCATCCCCTAAAATACTCCCTTCTATGGGTTAGTTTTGAAGATCCTGTGATTCAAGTTAGGATACTCCAAACATATTCGACTACTCAGATCCCCAGTTCGTTCAGTGACGTTCGAACCGCATTAACTCCCCCACCCCTCCCCCTCCATTGTGGGTCAGAGTTGAAAAATTTGAAAAAAGTAGTCTTTGACTTCATTTGGAGTAATCCAAACATACTCGACAGTCAAATCCCCAGTTTGTTCAGTCATGACAAAGATACCCCATTGCCCCCTCCTCTCCTAAACCACCCCCTATGGGGCAGATTTGAATTTGACCTCGTGAATAATGTCCCAATGTGAATAACGACACATTCTGATTTTAAATTAGGTTGGTAAAAATATATTAGATTAAATTGCCAATACGATCGAAAATCCCCACTCGTTGGCTCTATTTTTTCGAGGGACCAATCGTGAACATCAACCAAATCCAATCCCCGGACACCCCTCTCCAATTGCGGACATCCATAAACTCCAGTCCCGGACACCCTGTCCAACTTTGGACCGACATATTATAACTTATAGGGGTGAATTCCTCCCTTTTACACAGTCCAGAATAAGCTGATTTACGTTAAAAATCTTCCTAACAAAAAAAATTATATTTGATCCAAAGGCGGACAGGAGTGTCCGGGATTGGGGTATACTGCAAATTCATTAACCCAATAGCGGACACCCTTTTATTCCCGCAAAACGTGACGTTTCTTGAAAAATTGCACTATAAACTCGTTCTACAGATGTTCAAGAATACAATGAACACCACTATTACGGAAAGTAATGAAAAATAACATGTGCATATCTTAATCTTGAAGGCATCTTCGTAGTTCGAACTGCTAAGAACAGTCGCCTCAAGAACTATAAAATCACCTGTTCACTTCACCGAGTAACGCGACGCTTTTGTTCGGCTTATTAACGGCTGGCCTTCCGATCACATGTTGGAAATATACTGCAGAAGGCTCAAAACACGCGGGAACCGCATAGGAAAGATAGAAGTCTTATTATTCAATAAAATAGAGGCGACTGTCCACCATTGGGTACCTGTCCGTCTTTGGGGGTTTTACCTTACATATTTGTATTTTGGGATATGTGTTTGCTCATCTCTGCTTGTAGGTAGGTAGGTACGAGGTTGGTAGATACTACCTAATGAATATTACGGTTCAGTGCGTCAAACTCCTCCAGTTGTTTTCATTTGAATACAAAGGTTAGAACTATACAAACTAATTATTACCATGGACGTTCCTATAACAAATGAAAATAAAACCCACCTAACACTTATAAAGTATACTACTTTGATAAAAGTGGAAGAAGCAGTAAGTACAAAAAAATGTTCGAGAGACGGCTCCACGTTTTTCGCTCCCAATTCTCACATGCGACCACTAATTTTCAGAATCAAAATTTCATGCCTATGCCAACATACACTTGAATTGTTTCCAAACACAGGATATTAGCGATTTTTTAATTTTAAAAAAATTAAATTAGCAATGAGAATTTCAACAACTAGGTATTTTTTTTTTAAACAATGTTATATGATCGCTCGATAGGTTTACTAGTCCTGATAATGATTCTGAAGCCAGGTTTAAAAAAATGTGTACTCAAGTGGAGATTTGCCCGATAAAGTTTCATCCGACGCTAGCGCCATCCGTTATCTGAGAATCACACTAAATACCCGTCCCCTTTAGACCAACCGTTGGGAAAGCAGAATGAATCCTCGTTGCTGATTATTTTATTTTATTAATACTTTTTTTTTGTTCTGATGTTTCACTATAATCTAATTCATAAGGAATTGTTCATCACCTGATCCAGGAAACCTCTGATTATTTAATCATAGTGGACAACATCAAGTGATTGATGCTTCGACAATTCCTAGAAATTTCATCGAAATCTGGTCAAAACTGTGAAAGTGATGCTTGCTACAACCTTTCCGAACACAACGCAAACCTACAGATACGAGGAAAAATTTGTTCAAGAAGCTATTAATTTGTAATACATTTTTCAATAAATTTTTAATAAACTTTAAAATGCGTGTGAAAATTTTGGATCTGAAGGTCAAACTTTTTTGACTTTTAAAATCGAGAACTTAGACTTTGGCTATCTAGGTTGACTCCGAAGGAATTGTGTGCCCCCGTTTCAGATGTAGCTAAAATATATCTACTGATTTTTTAAGTAATACTTCAGAACCTTCCGTCGAGTGTCTTCCCAATGTGTGGACATACCTACAGTGATCGAAAACATAAATATGATGAATACCTCATTTATCTGCAAGCATCAAATGCCTCAAGAACATTATGATACACAGAACAAAATACGATAGATACAACTTACGGATCACTCAATGTTGATTTTTTCAGCGCTTCTTGCACCATGAATGTGGCCCTTCGCTTCATAATGACAAATAAATTTGCGTGGATGCTGCCAAAAAGACAAAAAGAAGGCTTTGGCGTTTATATTTACCTATGTGCTTAAACGTAAAATGATTGTTTTTTACTAATCAGTAAGTATGGAGAAAAAAATGATTTACATTACCAACTATAATTTTTTGACAGCTTTTGATACCTACTCATATTGATACTTACCCAACTAATATTTCATAACGATTATGAATAAATTATCATACTTAGGAAGATTTAAAAAAAAAAAAAAAAAAATGTTGACTTACCTGGTACTGTAAATCCGATGAAGAACAACTATCACAATTAACGGGTAAAATCAAACTGAGGTGGGAAAGGAAAATAATGAACAACTGGGGAAAAACTTTGATGGCAAGGAAAGAACCACTTGATCCGTTCAGGGAACGATTCACAATGAGATATGAGACGAAGAGGCATATCATATCAGCCTTAGAAGATTTGAACTTTGGAAAACTCAAAGTCCAAAATTAGTGGCACTCCTGGGGTTGCCTTCCCCTACGTCAACCCCCCCACCGCATCGCCAGAAGGGATGGTAGTTCACTGAATCTCCCCGCTCAACCCCCCGCCTCGCTTTGAAAAGCTCAACCGATTCTTATCATGTCTTCTAGGTTTTTTTTTTTTTTTTACTTTCCTTACTTAACCCGAAGGGTGAAGAGAAAGTCTTGCAATCACCCTGAAAATCATTTCTGAAACTCATACTAGGATGGGTACTTTTTTCAACCTGAAACCATATTTATACGTTTCTTGAAAATGTATGTATGTGTGTGTTGTGTATGTAACTCGTGTAAGCGATTGCGACCTTACGTTACGACATAAATAAATACCAATTTCGGGGTTGGGATTCTATACCCAAGAGCTAGCTACTGTTGAAAAATCAGCTTCAAATGATCATTTTTGGGGGGTTAATAATATCAGAATAGGCAAAAAACGTCGTTTTTAGCACTTTTTTCCTTTTCTCCTAAATGGCTCGAGGGATTTTGTTGAAATTCACAGGAGTTATTCTACAGGAAAATACTCTGAGGGCAGTAATTAGCAAAAAACCTTCAAAAATAGGTGAAAAACGCCATTTATAGCCCCTTTTTAGCACATGTTTGGTATTTCCTCCATTATGGCCACTAAAAGATGCAAAAGAACTATCCTTTTATCTTGTCAGTGTTTTGTTCCATTTCCGAAGGGTGGAGTCGTAAAAAAATCCTGTACTTGAAAATCAAACAATTGAATAACAACCCCATCCTTCTAATATGTGATCCATCATGATAGCATCCATGTAAAATGAATACAAGTAAGAAAAGTAGTGTGACGCCTCGCACCAGATGTGTTTTTTTAATTTTTTCTATAGCACATTTCAACAATTGCATCTGAACCGGGGTAGGCCATATAGGTTCGGGGGCGGTCAATGTATTTTTCAATTTGTTAGATATCGATAGGAAAAATATTTATAGGGGCATCTAGGGATGGGTGGGGGTGGTTCAGGCAGCTCCCTCAACCATCCCTACACATTTATCCAATGTCTGAAGAAATCCAAAATGACTTGACTCAATTACTCATTATGAACTGAAAATAGTTTTCGAAGTGAAGAAAAATACTGACGATGCTTCACGCGAAATAGTGATGAGTATCCTGTTCCCATTTAGTACAGTAGTGGGAGGGGGTTGAGTATTCAAAATTAGGTTACCTCATTAACTTGCTTCATACCACCTGGAAAAGTAGTGCCTGATGATTGGGGGGGGGTTATGCATCTAGAACTCTATCTTAGTTCGTTGCTAATTGTTGAACAAATTATGTCACAATATTAGTATTGATGTTGAATTTGTTTTATCTTAACCCAGCCATTCACGATCGCTCCAACGCACCAAACGGAGCGGCATCACTCCAAAACATGTGAATAAGGAAACTCTGATGGAGCAGCGTGGCGCGGTCGCCGGAGTCGAATATTCGACCTGTCCAAAATCCAATTGCTCCGCTCCATTTGGAGCACGGAGCGGAGCGATCTGAATGGGGGACACTTGGATTTGCGCGAGGTTACAGTCTTATCAGAAAGTGAGGGAATCGACGTTTGGTCGGCATTTAGCCAACCGAAAAGATGCGCTTATTGAAATCAGGGTGCTTTGGAAGTCACTAATTATCGATTTTTAGCTCATTTTATTGAAATTTAAGAACAAGTTTTGAATTATTTTAATTTTTATGGCGAACGAATTTTTTTATATTTTTTTAAAAATATTATTAGGAATACAAATTGATTCCAGAATGTCAGTAATTTTTTCCCTAATAAGCGATTTTGAACTTATTTCTTCCGAGTCTACCTATAGGTGGCGGAAGCTTTGTTTTCACTTTCGAGTGATGAAAAATTTTTCGTCTCCAAAATCAAAATTTCCACTCGTATTTTGCGTTTTAGACCATTTTGAACAACTTTCGTTTCGTGTGTGTGTGTGTGTGTCTGTCCGTGTGTCTACAGATCCTTTGTAACAAGAATAATTCATACAGTTTTCATCCGATTTTGATGAAATTTTCAGGGAATGTGTGGGTCCCCTATGAGTTTCAATGGTGACCAATTAATACATCATTCTGTGCATGTAAAATTCATCAAAAATACATCATTGCATGCGCAAACGTAAAATCCACTAAGCATCATATTCTCAGGTCTTAGTGGTCCGATCGACCCCAAATTTTCAGAACGGTCTGATTTTTTTTTTTTTTTTTTTTTTTGTTTAAGCCACTGAGGCCGTAATGGCCTATTGTAGCTAAGAGAACGGTCTGATAATCTCGTATCAATTTCAACTTAATAGTATTATTAGTAGCTACTGCGCATGCGCAAACGTGAAATCCTTATAACAAGCCTAATTCATACAGTTTTAATCCGATTTTGATGAAATTTTCAGGGAATGTACGGGTTAGGGTGTAGATGGTCTCCTATGAGTTTCATTGCTCACCAAATAATACATCACTCTGCGCATGCGCAAACCTAAAATCCATTAAGCGCCATTTTCTCAGGTTCTAGTGGTCAGATCTAGTTCAAATTTTCAGGGTAGTCGGAGAATGCCGGTTTAATAATCGCATATAGATTTCAACTCGATCGTGTCATTATTGTATCGTCTATAAATTAGCGCGACAGACCGGCAATACATGTCAACTAACCTTTTGAAGATGTTGATGTCTGCGGAAATATGTCCCGTGGCGTTGTAACAAGCTTATATTCTACTTCTTTCGAGATTATTTAAAACTTTTAATCATCTATCTAGACGAGGAAAGCTATGTGCCACACCCAACTTGGCACACGTTTTTATTGATGTTCGAGCTCATTATTGGCAGCGACATTTTAGCTAAATTAGAACGCTCAGGTTCATGGTAAACTATTGTTTTCATGAGAGGTAATCTGCAGTAAAAACTAACCATGAAAATCAAGAAATAAATAATAATAATAATAATAATAAAGTAAAAATAGCTTTCAGCGTTTATGTTTCGGGATGAGTACCTATGTACAACCAACAAATAAATTAATAAAATAAAGAACGATTTAAACACATTATAAAGTAAAATAAATAAATCAATCTGCCAGAACAAAGTTTAGAGTTCGTTTCCAAAACTAGGACCTGGACCAAATTTCAGTTGAGAAGAAAGTCATTTTTCCAAACATTTTTATAACTCAGATTTGGAATAACCTGAGTCAAAATAAAAATGTAGACCAAATGGCGAAATGGAGACAAGGCTGTCCTGTAGGATGGGCGGAGGACGGTAGGATATGAGGTTCGAAAGGGGAGCAATTATGATCGAAGTTCAAACCAGACAGACAATCTCATAGCGGACGATGTCAAAGGAACAAGAAGCGAGACCGAAAAGAGGGAAGATTCTAGTGTCAACCGGTTATAAAACTGCAGCGGGAAAATAATTCATAATTCAAGGAAAATAATTTTTGTCATAGGTAATTGATGTGGATTGTAAAAGCTTATTTATTGAGCCATACAAATAACAAATAAGTAGCACACTAACTGTTTTTCTCTGACTGTATCTTCGATTTATTTTTACAGCTTTTGTTATGTTAAATTATTTCAAAATTAACTTGTTTGTATATATTTTGGTTCGAGAACTTTGTGTTGTATTAAAAAAAAAAAGCTTCCTTAATAAAAGATCTTTTTTCTATTCAAACAAATTTTTGAATTATTAAAATATTTCCTGCTTTTATCGTTTCTGTAGTTCATATTAACGGAATGATTAAAACTTCATATATTAAAGATACATTTTTCGCCTTAATTTTTTTGCGCGAATTTTCTAATGCTGTTTTTAAGTTGACAAACATTCCTTTTCTGCTAAAAAATCTTTTTTTTTTTTTTTTTGCTATAAGCACATTTTACGATATTTGGCTTGTTTATTGACTCAATTAGTGTCCCAGGAACTACTTCGAAAGAACGGATTTTGAATCCCAATCCTTAGGAGAGTTACTGTCTGTAATAACATATTTAAAAGTCGTTGTAATTAGGAACTATTACTGTAGCTTCGTTTTTACGAGGTTCATTGAAATGCAATGGATGCTAAAAGGAATATTACAACCATTTTAGATATTTTCATTATAACGGAATTAAGACATCTATTCAACGGCCACAGCTTACACCAATTATTTTTGGTTTTTCTTCTTTTAATTCATAAACAAAAATAGCTACATATATTAACAGTTCATAGCCCGTGGCGGTCGCGATGTGCTCAATTCGGAAGGTTTGGAGTGGCTCGGCGCGCTCGTGATAATTATGGAGTGTTGAAAAAATGGAACGGGCCTCTAAAATGGACCGTTGAAAAATGCTGAAAATTATTACACAAAGGTTTATTATTTCTGAAAACCACCCGTGGGATCTCATTCAGCACCCGGCACTAATTTCTATCTAAATCAAACTCAAATATTACACAAATTTTTATTATTTCTGTATCATATAGCCCTCCTACGCAGATCAGTGGACTGCAGATAATTTTAGCAGTATAGTATCCAAAATGCTCTGGGTCTCTTGCCAGCCCTCTTTCTATCCATCTGAGTCCTCGTGTTAAAGACAGACCTCCCGATGGGGAGCGAACGGATGAACGTACAGCCACCTGAGTGGTCTCATTCAATTCACGGAAATAATTTCTATCTGAATCAAACCAAAAAACTATCCTTTTACATCGAAAGTGTTTGAGATTTCGATTTTTAAAATTTAAAATATTATCTCTTAGGGTTGATTGATCATGACGCCGAGATTACTGGCACATCCTGGATCGACGTATGATTTTAGAACCAAATTTCATAAACTTTAGTCCTATGGGAGAAAAACTTTGGACGGCGGACGGACGGATTTTTTTTCTTCGATTTTTTAAATCTACGTAAACCAACAAATTTTGAAAGTTGTTAGATTTTTTTTCTTGGTCGATTACAAAGGTTCATTATTGAAAATAAACCAAAATGCAACGGTTGGGGTGGAGACACGGAGCGCGCTCCATCTGGAGCGCTTGTGAATGGCTGGCTTAAAGCGATCTCTATAATTTCGATTATTATAGTTTCCCTCCTAAAACCAACCGTTTGACCAGAAAATGTGAAGTTGCGACATCACTTCATAAGAATTTCACTCCTCCACATTTAAAATTGAACTTAGCAAAATCATTATTAATCCCACTTTTCACGTAATTTTCTGAAATATTTTCAGGAAATTTATCGTCTAAAAAGATCCATACATTGCCAGTATGTTTCAACTCTATAGCCAGATATTCATTTTTAAAAAGCCGATGTAGCCGTATAACGGAACCTTCAGAAAAATGAATTGGTTGCTCTTTGTTAAATTATTATAATTTCGAATATTTTCATTCATATTTAGGGTCTTGTGTAGTCAGGGCCTTGCTACACCAGAATGCAGAGAAGGCAAGTTTTTCTATGGACGTTCTGGAAGGCTCCATTCCTTGAACGTATCCCCCCCCCCCCCCTTTCGCACGGTCTCTTGGGCACTTCCTTTCGCATTGCCGATGCAAGGCAAATGGAATGCTAACTGAACAAAATTTTAGTTCTTAACTTAAATTTTGGTTTATTATTTCCAATAATAAGCCTATGTGCAAAAAAATTGTATAACCCCCTCCCAAACTTTGTCACTTTACGTTTCAAGGTGCGTAGAATCCAAATTTAAAATGTCCGTCCGCCGTCCGCCGTTCGCCGTCCGGGCCATAAAAGGCCTTAGAATTGACTTAAAAAATCTGTTTTTTTCGCACATAGACTCCACTTGGGGTCTAGTTGGTCCTAACTTCTCGCCAGCTCGATCGCTCCTCTCTCATAGGTGCTATGAGCCAAAAATAGGTGAAAAAGTGTCTTTTTCTGTATATTTCAAGTTGTATAGAAATTGGAGATTTATGAGTGAAAACAAAATGTTAGCTATTAATTTTATGGAAAAAAAGTATTCTAAATGATACTCTTCTATTCAAAAAGAGATTTTGGATTTTAGGCTATTTTTTGCAATTATATAGATTTTTTAAAACAAAATTTAATGAAGTTCAAGTTTTTAGCATAATTTCGTACATAAATTTTTGAATGTTCTATTTCATAGTTGATAAACTTTATTTGACCAATCTTATGCTAAAAAATATCAATTTAACAATTCTTAGCCATTTTCAGTGATTTTGTCAGCACATTTTTTGAAATTTGACCAATTAGATGATATCAATATACAGTATAGGTAACACTTTTATGTGTTGGAAAGATGACTTGGTAATAAATTGTTTTGTTTATCAACTATATTAAAAAGCGTAAAATTGTGAGATTCCGCTGCTGTAATGGATTGAACCCATTTGTGAGGTCCGAAGCTCCGAGTTCCGATACTAAATATACTATAAGCGGCGTCTAATAATTATGGACCAGAGATCTACGTAGAAGGACTGTCTAATACATAAATAATAAACCATTGTGTAATAATTTGCAGCGTTTTTTACTTGTTTTTATTCACCAAAGTATTTTGATTATATTCGACCAAACGAGTACCTATAGGTACTTTTGTATTTAATTATTCTTATATTTTACTACAAATACCTAATTAGTCGTTTTTTCTCTCATCGTGACGGCGATTCTGTGCAGTGGAACTATTAAAAACTTACTCGATTTTTGGTAGATTAAAGGAATATCGTCGTCTCAGTCGATTCTGTGTGGCGAAATATTAAAAACGATACCAAACACAATTTTCGACGATTTGACAATGACGTCAGTGACGACGTCGTCGTATTGTCCGTCAAACACAACTTTTAAGGCTTTTATTGTGGTTTCATTCGATTCTGTGTGGCGAAAAATACTGAAAATGGTACGAAACTAGATTTTGGGTTGTTAGACAATGATTGTCCTCACCGACAAGTTCCTGTAGTTGGATCGTCACCAAATACTGTACAGCAAATTCCGGATCTTCAAAGAGTACCTACCAAATTTCAAGTTGATAGCTCCTGAATTGGGGCCAGTAGAGAAGAACACACAAAAACATAAACTCACCCACAAATACATACACACAATATAAACACACACCCACAAGTCTATACTTGTGAATAAGAATATAAGAATTGAATTATATAAGGACACGTCATCATAGAATTATTGTATCCACGTGACTAGTAATTGCAGACAGTAGTAATTGTTACAGTTGGCAGTTTTATTGTCATTATTTGTTTTATAGACGAGAGAGAAGTAAATAAACAATAACAGGTTTGTTTGTTTCGGGAGTGCGTAACAGAAACTCGTACGGTGTCTGATAGGCGCTCTCGGGGGAGCGCGTAACAGTAATTGAATGGTCTGTTATGCGCTCCCTGAGGAGCGCTCATCAGGGTTTAATAGGTCTGTTACGCGCTCCTCAGGGAGCGCGTAAGGGGAGCGCTTACCAGGTTCTGCAAGGCAAAAAGAGCGCGTAACAGGTGGTGCCTATACCTATATATATATATATATATATATATATATTATATAGAGATTAAATTCGGTGTAGGGTTCTTGAGAGTCGGTCTTGGGGAAAAAAATACTCAGATTTCCATGCCACGTTTCGTTCTATTTGTAGAACCTCTTCAAGGCTAAAAGAATAATACCATTGATTGAAACAACTGCAAATTTGAAACGGAAATCGTGATTGCGGGGGATTTTCATGGCTACATGTTGATAGCATCTGTTCCTTGATTCTCTTGGACACTTAACTAGTTCCTCTGATCTAAGTTTACCGACCCACCTACTGAAAAGTTATGAGATGAAATACTCTAGTCTATCTATAAGTGATAAGAGTCATAATAAACTTAATTTCGCGAAGTCAGAGGTCCATTGGAATTATATCAGCTGAAACGATCGTTGTAGTTTATAGGAGATTTTTACAATGTTCCCACGATTTTTACTACGTTCCCACATCACGATTTGCGGTGATTATTTTTTTTCTTTTATTAATATTATTTTTTTAACCCCTCTAAAGTTACTAACTTTTTTTTAATACTAAAAATTTTTATTTATGAGTATTTAAAATTCACTTTATTGCGGGATAGTGGTCTGGTGTAGAATTGGTAATTATGGTTCAGAAGTTGTTGGGGAAAGAAGGCGTTTGATGTGAATAACTTGGTACTGTTTGTGATGTGTGTGTAAATATGTCAGTAAATATCTTAGTGAAAATGGGTTGCTGCGCCGTCATAAAACTCAATGAGTTCATCTGCACTTCGCCAGCGTTTGCAAGCTCCATGTACGCACATGCTGGATGCGCGCAGGATGGCAAATGCTATTCTTGCGCGAATCCGTCCTCGCACTACACCTTGGGGCTGACCCCACCTATCGCTCAATCGCTCAGCCAGCACCTTCAAAAAACTGCACATTTTTGGTGCAAAGTGAGCATCAACCGAGCAGACTAGCGAAGTAAAAGATGCGCGTCGCTCTTCACATGTCGCTGCATACTTTCTATGCTATTAACTGATTATGATCTCTTGTTATTTCATATTCCCGTGCATTAAAGGATAGACAATTGATAAATCAATACATACGTTATCATTGAACTGACCTTTCTACAGTTGTGCTGTTTCTCAGGAGGATCTTTTCCGTGGTAGGGTCGACAGTGTAGAACCAGAAGTCTGTGCTCTCTGGGTCAGTTTCCAGAGTGATGTTGTTCGTGGTTGACTCCAAAGCAGTCAGCTTCTCCACCCCCACTATGAGGCCCGTACGCTGTTCTAAGAGATCCACTATCACATCTTCTTTATGTTGAACTGCCTCAGCTCCAATACCTTTGATGGCCAGTACCATCCTATTGGCTTCTTCTATGAGATTGATCTGTTGACACGAGCGAAATGGAATAAGTATGTATTAAGATGAAACCATTTCTAAAATGAGAGATAGATTTGGCCCAAAGAGCTTTGCAATACGCTATCAATTCTGAAAACTGGGACAATGCAAAATGTGATCAACCATAGCTTTCCCGACCCTTTTTTTTCCAAACAAGAAATTTCACTTTTAAACAAGGTAAAAACTAACAGTAAGATGACCAAGGAGATAAATTTAGCCTATTTGGAGGCAGCACTCTAGGGAAACTGCAAGAAGATAGGAGATATTATAGGTAGGTACTGAAACCCTAGCTCTCATGTTCCTTTTAAAAACCTATTACCTATACGAATACACTCCTGCCCAAAGGGTTGGAAGATACTACTATCTAAGAAATGTATTTGAACTTCTAGTTTAATTATTCAAAATTACTTTTATTTGACCAACAGTATTTACTAACCACAACTTCCACGAAGGCGCTATTAGACTTTCCATTTGGGTTATCTTTGGCTTCCACAGTTAGTCTAATTGGAAGATCCTCATCTCGCACACTGTCCAGTGACCTCTTCGTTCGAATACTTCCAGTCTGGTTATCAATCATGAAATAATCGGACATGCCTTTGCTGTCAGGGACGAGATTGTACTCCATCGTTCCCAAACGACCACTATCTTCGTCCTCAGCCTGGGGAAAAAATCATGATTCAGAAAAAAAAGAGATTTAGTTTGTAGTTTAGTTCACCCTACTTTTTGTTAATGTAGGTATGTAAGAAATGAGAACCGGGATTTTATATACAGCATTTTCAAATTGAATTCGTCCTTTTTCAAAACGAATTCGTCCTTTTTCAAAATGAATTCGTCCTTCTACAAAATGAATTCGTCCTTCAAAATGAGGGACCAAATCTTGAAGGCAACCAGAAAATGATATGCAGATAGTTTTCTTTTTTCGAAGAATAATAATTTATTGCATTGGTTTGCATATTTAATAAAGATGTAATTGAAGACATTTACAACTTTTACAAGGAATTGACACAAGAAATTCGCAAAAAAGTTGCAAGAAATTCATACACAGCCGCGAATTTTAGAATATTGGTTTATTATTTTCAATAATGAACCTTTGTAATCGACCAAGAAAAAAAAAGTAACCCCCCCCCCCCCCCTCAAAATTTGTTGGTTTACGTTTAAAGATGCATAAAATCTTGAAAAAAGAAAAAAAAAAAAAAAAAAAAAAATCCGTCCACCGAACGCTGTTTTGAGTTTTTCTCCAAAACTACAGGACCAAAGTTTATGAAATTTGGCTGAAACATCATACATTGGCAGGGGACGTGCCAGTAACATCGGCATCAATTTTGATCAACCCTAAAGGGTAGTCATCAAGGGCTGAAATATTGAAAAATTGAGATCTCGAAAACTTTTAAGGTAACGCTGCTGTTTTTCCAATTCATAGCACTGTATCATCACAGCTCGTGTAAAGAAAGTTTAGGTGTGTTATTTATATACTTTTATTCATTTCTCTTCATTAGTAGGCGTCTACACTTATGCAGACACATTAGATACTTACCTAATTATTCGCTTAATAATACAGACAGGTGTTCTGTGTTCTGCGTAAAAGAGCTACTTATACAATACAGAAATAATAAACCTCCGTTTTATAATTTGCAGTGGTTTTTCCCTCTCAATGCGGGGACAGCCCTGTAGCTGCTCTAGGCACGGGGGAAAGCATATGCATTACAAAGTTGGTGTCTACAGTAATTTGTGTCTGATGTACGCAGATGGTTGGGGAGAAGATTTAAATATTTAAAGACTGCATTTCGACCACCACCGTGCCCCAGACACCACCGTGCTCCAGACACCACCGTTACCAAGATACCTTCAAGATTCGGTCCCTGTTTACGAAAGAAGAATTCATTTTGTAAAAGGACGAATTCATTTTGTAAAAGGACGAATTCAATTTGGAAATGCTATATATATTGCCTTGTTCTAACTCACCTTCACTTGCAGAACAGTCTTGAGTTCTTTTTTGTCTTTAGCGACGGCACCAAAGTACTTTTCCTTCTTGAACAGCTTGGAATACGAGGGGAAAATGAAGTGGGGTATATTATCGTTGACGTCAACTACCTGAATTTTCACCTGGAATCAGAATTTATTACCTATGTATAACAAATTTTATACCGTGATTATTTCTCAGATAATTCAATATCGCTCCAGAATTTGGTCATTCACAATACCAATATCCACCAAATTTTACAGTCATAGTACAAATCGAGGGCAATTTTTTGTAGTCAAAGACCGATTTCACACTATTCTTATCGTCAAATTCCCAAGGCCCCCTACAGGGACACACAAAACGACATGTTTTGGCTGCATAGCAATTTTTAACTGATGCTAGATAAATAATAAAAAGGTATGTTCATACTTACAGTAGTCGTGCTTTTATTTTCCTGTTTGAAATAATCGGCTAACGTGTCCAACCTCAGTTTCAAGATATACTCCGGCTTTGTTTCATAATCCAGCTTGCCCTCGGCTAATCTCAGTTCACAGTTTCTCTCCCCCGTTGTGTTCGCGTAAAAAAGACCTAGAACGCATGAGAATATTGCTACAGTAAACAATTGAATAACTTGGTTTAATTTAAAAGAAAAATCCACGCTGAATCAAAGGTAGGTATGGTGGACACCCCTAATAATATGTCCCCGTCAAATATTCAGGGTCAGTAAACAATAATTTTTTTCACCTCAATTACCTTACTATTGCGCATGTGTAAAAGTCTTTCAATTTTTTGAGCCTTATGAATAGTTTATAAAAGGTGTCAACGTCAAGGTGTTACCACTGACGAGGTAACTATCGATTCTACTACCAATTTCCCACAAAAAGTTCCCATTTTCTTAAATAATCCCTTTCTTAGGGAGTTATATAGGTTCCTATATAAAGTATTTCTACTTTTCAACGCTGGGAAAGTTAGCGTGCTGAAAATACTTACGTGAAAGCTTTAAAATGTCAAAAATAAACTACCAATTTAAACTGTTTGACTACCAGATAGAAGGGGAGATAAAAACCCAGCTTTCTATTGAATCTGTCAATAATATTTGATTATGCCAGAGGCATTCATTAACTAGATTTCAAGCACCTCCCTAGAGAATGTGCATTCAATCAGTTGTAAAGATTTTGTAATAACTGTGAGCATCTCTCCTCCACACACCGTAGCAGTTAAATAGCAATTCTTAATTTTACGTCAGTGAATTTCATACCGGTTCAATTAAAATGGCGATTAGGGGTCTAGAATAGTCTAAATCAACAAATGAATTAGTAGTACGTAGAAATATAAATGAGATTGCTGTAAAAACTTACCATCTTCATTTCCTGACATTATGGAACACCTAACGGGTATCTGCTGGTCGGATCTTCCGCTTACGACTGAGAAAGATTTTATCAGCGTGTTGTCAACCGCATCCTCTGGGACTTCGACAGTGTACATGTCCTCGGAGAACCCTATGACCACATCCGGACGGACAGATTTGATGTGCCGAACGAATATAGGGACTGATGTAATTGATGATAACTGAGGATCGCCCAAATCAAACGCTTTTACGTCCACCTGCAAACAAAAATAGATAGCTACCGAAGTGTCGAAATTAACTTTTTCATGGAAAAAACGGAAGTTAGTGAAGATCGTTCTCTATTTCCATGAAAAATAAAGAGTTACAATGTTAGATCGATTACGACGGTTAGGTCACCATCAGTAGGTAACAAACAATAACGTGGTTATTGTTACTGAAATGAGTTTCCAGAACTTTGTGGCGAGTGATTTAGTTCGTAACTTTTTCATTTTATATAGGTACCTACTTGCTAATAAATAATTTTTGGGGTGCCAACGTCACCATCTTGTCGCAATAAGCACATTATTGACATTTTATGTCTTTACTTTGGCACATAAACGAAAAAAGCGTCAAAGAAAATCGTTACGGTTGATCTTCTGATGATTTCCGCTTACAACCCAGTCGTTGCTAGGGAAATGTTACCTCGTCGTTTTTCATCCCACAAAATTCGTTGACCATTCGCTCGAAAGCTCTCGATTTATTCAATCATATTATGTTAACTACTGCGAAGTGCGTGGCCAACAAGCTGAGTTATGAGCATGGTTATTTGAATAATTGTGTACACTCAGGTGATCATTCTCAATAATTGATATTGTGAACATGATTGCAACCGCTTGTTAATTTCCGATGATTTCATTGAGCTGGTGTTTCGATGATTTGATTCATAGCAGGTGATCCGAATATTGCGAGAACGGTTTGATTTGTTAAATCATTTCAATAGATAATTTCTATACTTTACACTCTAGGAAGCTGTAATTTCGTATGTAGCCTCTTTAGGACATTTACTGGACGATGCCTAGGGTCCGGATCTCGGACGGCTGAGTGGCTCTTAGAGCTTGCATACGAGTCTGCAACTAAAGACATAAAATGTCCCAATGTGTTGCAGACTCGTATGCAAGCGTTTTTGATGATTATCGAATACAGCCTTATCGTTGCTACGGAACTGTATCTTATGCATTTATCATCTACAAAAATCGTTTGCCAGTCGTTCAAAAGTTGTAATGAAAATCTGTAAAACAGGACTGCTGTTATTTCTTTCGATTTTCACGTACAAACAAGCCGTTGCTGGGGAAATAAAACTTCTTTAGTGTTTATGGGACTAAAATCGTTCTCCATTCGTTGGAAAGCTCTCGATTTACCTATTACGCATTTCTTTACATTTCTTAATTTCTAAGACGAGGAGGTTTTAGACAACAAATAAATAATATTCGCTTAGGCAGTTTATCGAGACTACAGCATTTAGCCCTTCAAAGATTTAGTTTTACCAATTATTTACCGATTCTGAAAAATGTTAGGTTGCATTTTCAATAATAATTTTAGTTTTTCAAGTCTAAGCGACAATGGAACTCATTAGGTAGGTATCAACTAATAATAAGAACAACTAAGTTGAGCTACAAACTCGTTCCAAGTATACATACAAGCACTAGGTACTTGAAATACAATTTTACTGTAATATCATACAGTAGATGTACAAGCAAATTAAAATTATGTTTAGGTTTATAAATGTTATCAGTCATTTCCTTTAATATCCTTTAAAAATAAAGCCAAAAGTTCAGCAGATAGATTCTAGCGAACAACCCACTTAGTTTCTATAGGTAGGGCCTTAGCACCTTGGTAGGATTTAGACGTCAGCGGAGGTACCTAGATTAAGTAGGTGTGAAGTGGCTTCACTTACCTGGTATTCACTATCCGTCTCCTTGCTCAGATCGTCTCGGACTGTCAGCATGCCGAGGTCGGGGTCGATGTGGAAATATTTCGTGGCCTTCCCTCGACCGACTATCTCGTAGCGGACTTTGTTTCCTGGTGAAGTACCGTCGGAGTCCGTAGCCATCAATGTGGTCACTTTGGTGCCGATTGCCACGTTGTTGTCAAGTGTGATGGGACGTGGGATGTTTAGGAATACAGGAGGAATGTCATTCACATCCTGGAAATCAATGAAAAAGCTTAACTTAATTAATTATTTTCTTAAAAACTTATTGAATTACGTGGTATTTGAAAATATAGTACCAACCTACATAATGCTCCACAATTTGTGTAAAACAACTTTATAATATAGATATATTTTTGGTCTGGGGATCACGTGAAAATTTGCATGGCTGGTTTTTAAGATCCAACAACCGATTAGCGATTTGGAGCTGTCACCTAGAAACCTGTTCACCCTAGGAGGTTGAAAATTGATAAGATGGCTCTCTGAGACAATAAGAGACGATTGAAACGATGGGTTCTTTCCTAATCATGTGAGTGAGCAAAATTATCTCCTGTTGACCCTGGGGGGTTGAAAGTCTATAGGGTGACTCTGGGGGATTAAGAGGCGATTGTAATGAGCTATTTGCTGATTAGCTGAGTGGGATAAATTTGTGCACTCTAAAAAGTTGCATTTTGATAGGGATACTGTCTGGGACATTAATCTGAGACGATATTGAAGTGAAGACACTTCCCTGTCGCGCTAAGTGAGCTAAATGCTCTCCTGTTCACCCTAGGAAGTTGAAATTTGATAGGGAGACTGTCTGGAACATTAAGACGAATGAAGTGACCGGCTCCATTCTGATCAGCTGATTTAGCAAGACAAATCCTTTCCTTTTTTCTCTAAAGATGTGATATTTGATAGGGATCTTCCCTTGGACATTAAGAGCACAATGAGATGACAGGTTTCACCCAGATTAGCTTAGAAAGCTAAATTCTCTCCTGCTCAAGCTAGGAAATGAAATTTAGTAGTGAGCCTCTCCGGGCAAAAGAGGCGAATGCACTGAGGGGCTCTTTTCTGACTGGCTGAGTGAGCTAAATTTCTTGTTCACTCTAATAAATTTGATAGGGAACCTATCTGAGACAACAAAAGTCGAATGAAATGAAGGACTCCATTTTGATCAGCTGAGTAACCTCGAATCTATCCTTTTCCTTTGGTAAAAACATTCTGGAATTGTTAGGATGCACTCAAAATACTTTTAACTCATGAAGGTACCTACCTACTTCAGTAGTACCTACCTACTAAAAGATTACTGTGGAGAAACTCTTAAAAAATGTGGCCCATTTCATTCTGATTATTATTATTTTTTTTTTTTCCAATCAAAAAAGTTATTGCAGTGGGCACACATTTTTCCCATTAATAAATTTTTTACCTGAATTAATTCAATTTACCTTGAATTAATAATCTTAATAACTATTTAATAGTAGATTTAAAAACTATAATTAGAAATAACATTTTAATTATAATTAGATAAATAGAAGAAATATTCGAACAGGTACCTGTATATTAACAAACACTTTCGTGGTAGCTCCAGGTTTCGTTGTATTGTTCTCTAATGTTCCGACGATAAGAACGTATTGGCTTTCCACCTCATAATCCAGGCCCTCTGTAGTTTTGATGACTCCGGTTTTAGGGTCAATCTTGAAGAGATCGTTTGGACCTTGCTTGATTACGTAGGTGATCCTTTTCGTTGTGTCAGGGTCATCCGCCTGCATTTAAGAAGCAATTTAAATCAAAACCAGTAATGTGGATCAGTTACACCAGTTGGGCACATCAATCACGGTTGTAATCTATCAGCGTACCTAGTTATTTTAAAAGAGCAGACAACAAGCTCCATAGATATAGAACAAGAGATTACTAGCGTCTTTCAGTCATGATTCCGTCTTTTCTCAACATATCCCTTTTATAAACTGCACAGCGTACAATGCACATCAAGAGACGGCGCTCGAGTTATACCTTCCAGCAATACCGTAATGCTATGCGGAAATTTAGTCTAGACCCACCCACTGCACGTTACAAAGGAAGCGGCTCAGTTGAAACCCGCAAAATCAACCTGCTCATACTAGAATATATTATTGAACCTACTCAATACTGGAAGGTTTTAGCTACAAACAACTTGTGCAACCTTTGGATTTTTTATTGTTAGGATGTTTAACCACACCACCCCCCCCCCCCCCTCACAAAAATAAAAACGCAAAAAAGTAATTTTGAGTGCGGAATACGCAAAAAAAGACCATTTGCGTACGCACTTTTCTCAAATTTCCTCAACCAAAGTTTATGAAATTCGGCTAAAAAATCACAAATTAGATGGGAATGCGCCTACGATCTCGGCATTATTCTTGATCAACGCTACAGGTGAAATTTAAGGGTTGGTCAAGGGATCAAAATGGCGTTTTTTTCGTTTGATTTAGACAAAACACAGTTCAACGAATCAAAAGAGACCATATAAGAAGTTAAGTTCATCAGTTCGCTCACCATAAGGTTTATGAACTGTCAAGATTAAGTAAGTCTATTTAAGTCAAACGACCGGCGGCGCCAGATCTTTACTGACTCGTTCCCTAGGAGACCCACAGATTTTATTAGGCAGAAACTGCTAGGTTTTCAGTATACAACACCATGTCTTTTTGTTTATTATTTTCAATAATCGACCAAGAAACATTTTTTACCTCCCATTTCCTCGAAATTTGTATTTTACGTTTCAAGATACTTAAGAAGATTCCGGAAATCGAAAAAAATCCTTCCGTACGTCAAGCCGTCCGAATTATTTCTCTGAAACGATTGGAAAGAGCTTCATGCGATTCGCTTCAAAAATGGTATGTATTGGGCGGGATGTGCTAGTAACATCGACATCACTCTCGATCAACCCTAAAGGGCAATATCCAAGAGCTGAAATAATAAAAATTCGATATCTAGAAAGCATTGGAAATAGAAGAGTATTTTTCGATTGATTTATGGACAAGGAGGTTCAAGAAATCACTCAGTTTGATATGTAGCTATCTTCCGGTTTCGACCTATCGGTTTTTTTTATATTCGAAAATATACGGGGCTTAATAATTGTAGACCAATGATCTGATTAGAAGGGCTATCTGATACAGAAATAATAAACCTTTGTGAAATAATTTGCAGCGTTTTTTGGTTCAGATTTCATATCTCACTCCTCCTTTATCAAAACTTATCTTACTCAACAACTACATTAAAGCATAAAGTGAAAGGGGTGAAAATATCAATGAATACGTACGGTCACTTGAGTAACGGTATAATCAGGCATGTTTTCAGGAACTTTAGCTTCATAAACTGGTTGGTGGAAAACGGGTAACTCATCCTCCATGTCAATCACGTGAACAGTCACTGTTGCGGTAGCTATCCTTGGTTCTGGAGCTCCGTCCATTGCTGTCACTACGAATTTGTACTCCTGCAAATAAACATAGTTTTACAAGTTGAAGTTTACAAGTAAATAGTTTTAAAGATAGTTGTGGGCTGTAAAATGTGGGATTTTGAAGGAACAGTATTCAACAAGATTATAGCTACATGCGTTTAGTTAAGAACTATTTATTAAACAGAGGTATGTTAGTACCTATGTACCTACCTATTATCAACTAATTGTGCCCTACCACACTTCGCTGTGGCACATTATACTTACATCGGTAACTCAATTATTTACAGAGCTCAGTCAGTTGATTAGAGTGGTTCACCATTGGTAATTATACAATAGGTAGGTACCACAACTCCCAGAGGTACCCAATAGTTAACGTCTTGAGTTGAGTAGGAACAAAATTAGCTGCAGAGCTCACAATTTTAGCATCGAGTATCAGCAGCACAATAATGTGAATATGTACGAATTTAGCTACTGAGCTCACGTGGCTGATCAGACTGGTCCACCAAAGTGTAATTATAGTTTATCACACCCTGAGAGGCCCCGTTCAAATGTGCAGTATCATGAGTTGAATTGTAACAAATTACTTACAAATTTCCCACCGCTGTTTATAGTGGTAACCAGCGAATTGTTCCGTTGCCCGTGATTTGTCTCGTTAGGTACCAGAGTTTTGTCCTTACCCGTGGTTAGTCAAGCTACCTGTTATTTGTCCCGTTATAGTTTATCCAGTTACCCATGATGTGTCTGATCATTCAGAAAACTGCTGCTTACGCTAATGTACCTACCTATCAAGTAGCAGTAAGTATCAATTTACCTACTTACAATACATAGGTTCAATTTCAATTAATCTTCAAAAGTTGCCTTACTCGTTTACGTGGCAGAGACCACGTTACTTGGTGGTTTCGTTTGATTTCAATCAGGTGTTAGAAAAAGATCGGTACCGTTTCAACACGATTGCGAAGTTGTTGAAAAAAAAAAAAAAACCTAAAACTGCACCTACAGAATTTGCTGATCACTTGCCAAAAACCCATTAAGGAATTGGTCCAGCCTCCAGCCGTTCTCGACTTATGGAGCAACCAAGGGAAAGAGGGATTCATTTTTATATTATGAAAAATATAGAGGTGTCCGATATCAGTTTCAACCGAAATATCGGCTACCTATTGAATTCAAATTCTTTACTGTCAATGGGTCTATCCAGCATCAATCTGCAATCGAACGGAGAGAACAAAATACAGTTGCTATGGAACTGATTGCATTGTCCACAATTCGAATTTATTATAGGTTGGCTCGGGTAGGTACCTAAAAATCTATTGATTTTCTTTCGGTAAAAGCCTATATATATATACTAATATTTATTATTTGATATTTGTACATGCTTAATGCAAATTTATCCATAAAATAAATAGGTAGTGTATTTTACTCCGTGGTTTAATTTGAATGGCATTTTATCATTATTCCACTTCATATGGTGAGTGGTAGGTGAAGGAACTTTGTTCTGGATTTGACGAGATTTCGATGTTTGACGAGGTTCGCTGTTAATCTTCGAGCTCATTTTGTTTTCATGCAAGGAACGTTTTCTCTTTTACCTACCTTATCGGTTTTATTAAAGCGTGTTCTTAGTGTCGCACACTGCTTTTCACCTAAATTTGAGTTGTTCCTTTTATATCTGGTGCATCACATCTAAGTACCTCCAATAAGTTTGTGGGTGAAAATATAGGTATATCAGAGAACTGTGCGTAGAGAAATGATAGACCTTTGTGCAATCTGTGTAATCCTTGAGTACATTTGAATAATATTTTATTGATAAGTTTACCTTTTGATTTTCATAATCCAGGCTAGTGCTGGTCATAACGACACCAGTTTGAGGGTTGATGGTGAAGGGGACCTCTCCGGGGACGGAATACGACACGTTTGCGTTGATCCCCTCATCTGCATCAATAGCATGCACTTTCCCAACATGGACGCCGATCAAACCTGGAATAGGTGTATCGCAGATTATTATCATTCATCAGGGAATAATTACATAAAAAATACATGAAGCAAGATAAAATATTCAAGTATAACTGTCAATGATGGAAGCACCAATGAATATCTATATTGAATAGAATTAGCAAGAATACAATAAAAGATTTCAAGAAGTGCTTAAATCAGGACTGCAAACAAAATTAAACTGTCACAGAATGAATTTTAAATTGATTTAACCAAATATAGCTTATATCATTCTCAAAGAGTTCGGAAAGACTGTATGTACACCAGTGAACTTAAATTGAAGAAGCAAATAAAAAGGTACCAGTTTGTTTCTTCAGTAATACAAGAACTGCTCAAAGCTACCATTCGTGTACCAAATGAATACAGAGCGGGGGAAATTCAGTTTGCATGCACACAACTAGGTAGGTACCTTTTACCGTCAAGCGCTACTACCGGATCTTCTTTTTCTGTGGATATTGATATAGGTATGTACCTAATTAATTTTTTTGGTTTGTAGGTTCACCTACTGCGGATTTTGTGACTGCTAGAGATGGCCACTATCCATGCTCGGAGTGTGGGTGCTTACTTTCCAAAAATCAATCTACAAAGCACTGCTCCGATTAGGATTAAAAAAACTAAATATGTTGTAAAACAACTGACCTTTCCCTCAGGAATTATATTCCTATATCAATTCCATTCGTTCATTTTTGGGACGTCCCTCTGAAGCTCTCATATACACAAGCCTTCTTATATAAGAGAGACGACCTGTTAGAATTGGTTCCGGGAATGTTTCTCACCAAAGCATAAGGAAAAAATGAAGAAATAAATAAAATATAATAAAATAAAGTAAAATGAAATAAAAATAAATAAAATAAGTAAAATAAAATAAAAAGTCGGCCTTTCGGGTTTGGGGTCTCTATGCGTTATAACAAAGCACATTTGCACAAGAACTCTTTGATTAATGCAATCATCACATAGGTACCAATGTTTCGTTTGGTTCTGTTGGTTGAAGAATAACTCAAAGGTAAGTGTCACCTTAACCCTCCTGAGAAGTCCTAGCTTTTGTATACAAACTAGTTTTGGGGCTCTTTATGGATCAATCCACTACCCTGCTGGTTTTTTTCTCCCTAGTTCAACACTCAGTTGATTTTTCTCACAATCGTTTACTCTAGGTGATGTAGTTACCAGGAAAGCCAATGGCATATCTATTCACTTTTTATGTGAGTGTAGCGTTGTTACTTTTGAACAGTTTAAGCACCACTCTTGATAATTATTTCTGTAATTCGTATAACTCACCTATGAAATAATATGTACCTAGCATGATAAAGTACGATATTAGAGTTTGATTGTTTAGGAGTTATAATATACCTAAAAACGTTTTAAATTATTACACCAAGTTTTCATTTGAAAAATTCCCTGATATTTGGTCGTTTTTTCAAAATTCCCTGACATTTCCCTGACTTTTCCCAACGCAAAAAAATTCCCTGACAATTCCAGGTTTTCCCTGACTTTTCCAGGTTATAGGTACATATGGGCCAAGTTGTACCATTTTGTCGTTCTCTGTTTTACTGTTGCTCTGTGATACAAATACTTACAACAAAATGGCCTAGCAGAAGGTTTCATTAGGTACCTATTGGCCAACCATCGAGTTTAGTTAAAGCCGTATCACACTTGCACTTTTTCTTTTTTTCTCGCATTTTTTAATGCTCAAACTTGAAGAAGGCAGAGTGCGTTTTTCCAAGGTCGGCTGTGAATGTTGAAGATGAATAAGGGCAAAAACTGGTGGAATGCAGTTTTATTAAGTCTGTCAGGTTAGGTTAGGGCTCCTAGGGGTTTCCATTGAATTGTTACCTTCCCAAGGGTTACGTTTTAGCATTTTTCACGTTGAGGTAAAATTAGAACATGCTCTAATTATCCCAAGTGAGTTTAATAACGCTCCGCCAGGATGCGCAATGGTCGATAAAGCTGACCTTGGAAAAAAAGCACTTTGCCTTATTCACGTTCGAGCATTAAAAATACGAGAAAAAATCTGAAAAAATGCACGAGTGATACAGCCTTTAGTTTAGTTTTATTGTACATGATTTAGGTAATAGAGATATAACTTATAGGCACACTAGGTTTTGCATTGCTCACCTTCTTTCACGGAGAACTCATAGGGGAGATCAACGAACTCTGGATTTTTATCATTGATGTCACTCACTCTGATGTTCACAGTTGCAGTGCTAGAAAGACCTCCTTCGTCCTCTGCTTTTATGAGCTGGGGAAATTAAGCATGATGTAAGATATGGAGCTTGAGATTATTGTTTTCAAATTAAATATTTTGGAAATAACAGATGTTTTTAAACTGCTACTCTGTGAATAATCAGGCCTGTACACACTTGTAAGGTACCCAAATAAGTAGGTACATATAATTTAATATTGAAACGGGTAATCAGATTACGTTGAATAGTTGAGATCGGATGTACATGTATCTGTTATGTTTATACATAGACGTAAAACACGTGAAATATTGTTACGTATTACCTAAAGTCGAAATTTTCGAACATATGATTTTGATTTGTTTAGTTATTGAATAGGTACAAATTTTTTGACTTACCAGTTGGTATCTTGTCAGGTCTTCCCGATCTAACTTCCTTATAACGCTGATGACACCAGTTTTATCATTGATACCAAATTGCCTGAGGTCGTTGCCAGAAATTATCGAATAAGAAACAGGCTCGTTCTCCGGATCAGTTGCCTACAATGAACAAACAAAAATAATGCTTGTAATATGCGTTGCGTTCAAAGAGGAGTAAGAAGTTGCGTTTTTGAGGAACTCAAAATGAAAAGATATGACACGAGCTCTCTTAACAGTTGTCATGGGCCACAGGAACCCAGGCTTCTTGTTGGCACTAGTTGGTATGGCCCATGACACAGTGATGAGGAACTCAAACTATAGGTGGATATTTTTCACATAAATATTGGTTCACTCTATATCAATTTACACTAGATTCTAAGTGTAAGCGTGTAAAGCCTATTGGATTTGAATGCATTCTATACTGACCGAAATGGTGGCTACAGTTGAGTTTAGTGCTGCTCCTTCACTCACTGTAACTTCGTACACGGTTTGAGCAAAAACTGGACTTCTGGTGTTTGGTCCAGGCACAACGTTCACTTCCACAATCGTTTGACCATATTTACCTCCACTGTCCGTCGCCTGCACATACAAACCATAAATACTCGTTCAACGAAGCATTTTAAATGTTAGAATTTGAGTAACTTAGTAATTAACATTGCGCAAGAGTTCGAGAGTAGAAAAAGTATTCAAAAATAGTTGAAAGAAAATCAACAAGACATACCTGGACTGTAATACTGTACTGTTCTCCAGCATTCAGCTTACCAACGCTATCCAGTACACCCGTTTGTGGATCAATCCTAAATTTACTTCTTCCATTGTTTGAAACGTGGTAGATGCTGTACGTCACGACTGCATTTTCACCTTGATCGTTGTCAGTTGCTGTGACCTGTCATTGCAAGAGCGTTGGCACGATTAGTCTAAGTAGTTTGTCTATAAGTTCCTAACTACCTACGTAGTTTGTTGTAGTATTTTATATCCTATAGAGGATAGCAAGGGCCAACAATCCGTTCTGGGTCAACCTTTACTTTGTGCATATCAAGATAAGGACTCTTTAATCATGTGAGATAAGGACAACATTGTTATTAGTAAAAGACTTACGTTAACGATTTCACGATGGCCTTCCCCGGCTTTGACAGAGATCGGTGGAATCATTGCGAGTTTAGGAGCATTATCATTGACGTCATTGATTGTTACGGAAAATGTTTCTGGAGGACTGGCGACACCACGAATTCCATGTTCAACATTTTTCTTCTCTCTAGCCAGAATCTATGACAAACATTATGAATAATAACAATGTGATGACAAAAAGCAATCCTATAATCAACTTACTTGATGGAAACTTAGAATTTCGACCCAATTGATCAAAAACAGCAATATTGTCCATGTTTACAACCTATCTTACAATTGTACTAGTGCAAAATAGCCAAACCTATGCCATAATAGTATTATTGTTGAATAATACAACGGCTCCTAGGATGAATGCACTCTTTATTTTCAATCATTCGTTCCAATTTTACATAGGCACCTTACGTATATAATAATATATGATCACAGTATTTGAGAAAAGTAGATAGGTAAATAATTATGGAGTGAATTTGGCTCCGCCATATTATTTATGAACGTGGTTATTATTTCTGACTTACGTAATTGCTTCAGCTTTAATTATAATGACGATTCAAGCGCTCCCCGCCACTCGCAAGCCAATCCGCAATTATTGACCCCAATAACAGAAACAGCTGGGGTCCGGTCATCGGAATAAGTTAGCATACGATGCCTCGGAAACCACTTCATTAGCATGAAATACAATCCGAGCAAACTTTCAATTTATTATGCGGAACGAATGTTGTTTTATGTTGATTAATTTGGATGACTGCGTGTGGCCCTATCAGTTAGCTATCCGATGTGTCACCTCTGTTCCCTACATCACATATTTCGATGGCCACTAATAATAAAATCTCTTATCATTCTATAGAAATTGGTTTTGGGTTGACTGATGGCTATTTAATTATGTATGGACTAAGATACTTCGAATTTGTTTCGACAAGGAACCGTGGAGATATCCAGAAATCCTACAGAAATAGACAATGAATTTAATTTCTCATTTACGTATTCTACATATTACCTTTATTTAATTTTCTAACATAACTATGTTGACTCAAATAGCATCGAGAAATAGGAACCTATGTCGTATTTAGCAAAGAGTAATAACAATAACAAGAAATTTTAAATGTTAGATGAAATTAGAGATTAGAGTGATGGGTAGTTTTTTAATTGCCGTGACTGACCTGAAAAACCGTTGTGTTAGATCGGTGTAGACTCTATAGTTAGTTATAGTTGTATCAAACAGCTAAAGGAATGTGTCGATTATCATAAGCTTACCTGGAATCTGAAAATCCCTGGGTTTGGTGGGTCACCGTCCAAGTTTTCTTCACTAACTACCAAGATGCCGTTGCTGTCGACTTTGAAGAAATTGGAGGTTGACTCGAATTCGTATTGTGGGATATTATCATCCGGACCCTGCAAAATGGTGAAAAGGATATTATATTAGGAAAGTATATGATTAAATAAGAGATAAATATATACCAGATTGGTGTTAAGAACAACACGTCCACAAATTACCAAGTCATAAGAAGATATTGAGCTCCCACTATAGACGTAGGACCTACCTACTTCTCCACGATAAGTTGGTATAAATGTTAGAATTTGGACATTTATATGATTTTTACATTTATGAACATAGACAAGTGACGAAACTTCAAAACGGAAGTTAGTGAAAAAACATTGTCTATTTCCACGAAAAATAAAGAGTTAGAATAACTGAACACACATTAGAAAAGACAAAACTTATATAGTCACAGGTGAAGGGAGATTCCCTTTGGTCGACAGAAAGGAAAGGGGGCTGGAGGTACAACCAATTACGTGCAAGCAAAGTGAAGGGATTATCTATACTATTTATAAGAATGAAACTCCGTCTGTCTGTTTGTCTGTCCATGCTATGCACGGCCAAACGGCTGAGTGGGGGAAGTCTACGAGTGGGGGGATCTTCTTGGGATTTTCCAAAAGTGGGATGAGCGAATTTAAAATTTTCTAATCCCACCCGAACCATGGGCCGTAGGGCGGGAGGGGGGTCGACGTAATAATTAATGTGCGCTTTTTGGACTTCCCCGCTTCCCCTACCCCTCCAAACGGCCGTTGAAAATTCCGGAAAAATACGGGTTTCGTAGGTTTTCCTACGAGGAAGACGACGGCGCGATCGGATCGCGAAAAAAGTATCGGGAAATGCGTTAAAAAAATGCGAGAGTACGGACCGTGTTTTCTCGAAAATTCCGACAAAAAACTACGTTTTTTCCGATTAAAATATACCCCATAAGTTTTTCGGAACGGTTTTCGCGGGCGAAATACAGCTTTGGGTCCGCCGAATCTGAATCCGAAATCGGATATCGAAAAAAGTGACTAGAACTTGGTCAAATTGCGAGCGGCAGCGAGGCGAACCGTTCAAAATGACATTTTTAATCCAGCCGGGGCCGCACGTTTCACAATGTTGCGAGAGGCCTACCTACGCACTTAAGTCTTGAAGGGACTCGATGACTCATTTCAACGGAATAAATACCACGTTCCACGAAGTTTTATAAGATTTAATTTGTTTGTAAGAATTTCCAACAGAAAAAAATCTGAATCCGAAATCGGATATCGAAAAAAGTGACGAGAACTCGGTCAAACTGCGAGCGTAAGCGAGGCGAAGCGTTTAAACTTAGAAATTAATTGTGCCGTGGACGCGAGAAGGCTCTTGGAAGACTTGTTTGGGGTTCGATAACTCAGGTACAAGTTTCGGTGTTTGGGTGTTGCGAGCAGGTACACATAGGTACCTTGCGAGCGAAGCGAGCAACATCCCCGAATAAACATTTTGTGGTTCCACGTAGTTTAAGATTTAATTTGTTTGTAAGAATTTCCAACAGAAAAAAACGTCTGCCAAGTTGGGTGGGCAGTATAACTTCCTCAAGCGAGCGAAGCGAGCAGCATCCCTTACAGAAGTTAAACCTACCCTTAGGAATCTATCGTTTGCGAGCGAAGCGAGCAACATCCCTTATTTGTTTCAATTGTAATACATCGCATCTGCGCAGCCACACCTTGCGAGCGAAGCGAGCAATATTTCCTACATGCCACACTTTGCGAGCGAAGCGAGCAACATTCCCTACATGTCACACTTTGCGAGCGAAGCGAGCAATTGAATGGGGGGTCCCGGGGGCTTGCCCCCCGGCTGGACGTGGAGGCGAGCGTAGCGAGCCGGAGCGGCTAGTAGCTAATGAAGTGAACGGAGGGAAGAATTACTGGTTTCAACAATTTGAAGAGATAATTCCAAGCTTTATAGAAATTGACTTATCAGTGGTGAAATATACTGAGGGATATCTTCATTTAAACATTTACCAGATAATGTCGAATTCACTTTGATAGTTTCGGATTTTTCAAGTACATTCAACATACCTCCCTTTCAACGAAAATGAAGAAATTCTACAAACTGTCTGTCAAACAGGAACTTTGAACATGTTTCGCAAATGTCGACCTACCCTTATTTTACCTGAAATCCTCCTGATGCTCTTTTACTCTTTCCCTGAATTTGACAGCAATATTCGTAGCCGCAAGAAAATTTTAGTTTATAAACCCCAATTTTATTCTGAACATTAATTTTGTCATTAACGGAACCTAGTATTGCTATAACACTATTTCTGGTTTTAAAACCTACTTTTTAACCCCTCGATGATCGAATTTTGCCGATTTTATCAGAAATTTTCCCATAATAAGGTGTACTTATTAATTTTGTCTTTAACGGAACCTAGTAATGCTCTAAGACTATTTCTAGGTCCCTCCTTTCACTTCATTAGCCATAATACTCCTTCACTTTACTTGCACGTAATTGATTGTACCTCCACCCCCTTTCCTTTCTCTCGACCAATGGAATTCAACCTCCCTTCACCTGTGACTATATAAGTTGTGTCCTTTCTAATGTGTGCTCAGTTATTGTTTGTTCCTTATGATGGCGTAACCGTCGAAATTGATTTAATATTGTAACTCTTCATTTTTCGTGGAAATAGACAACGTTTTTTCACCAATTTCCGTTTTGAAATGGGTTTTCACAACTTCGTCGAGAGTGATTTAGTTCGAGACGAAACTCACCAAATCTCTATCTGACACCGTCAGTTTGATGGGGTTGTGTTTGCTGTCAAGAACTTTAGTTCCGATGGGAGAGTTTTCATCCACAAAACCTTCAGTGGCAGTAGCGGAAATGACTGGCGGCGCCGCATCCACGGGCTTGACGTTGACGTACAGTTTGGCGGTTGAAAATCTCTTTTTCAGTGACTGCTCTTCAG
This sequence comes from Adelphocoris suturalis, assembly GCA_030762985.1. Taxonomy (NCBI): domain Eukaryota; kingdom Metazoa; phylum Arthropoda; class Insecta; order Hemiptera; family Miridae; genus Adelphocoris; species Adelphocoris suturalis. Next base: position 77,811,950 of record CM061046.1, read on the forward strand.
CCTGAAAAAATTGCAAAAATTAGCATTACGCATTAAGTCTTCGGAAATATCTTGAAATACAAATGTTTCTAGATATACTAGGTATATCTAGTATACTACAAATCATTTTTGATTTTCGAGAGGAAGAATGACCAGATGCGCTCCAACGGAGCGCAACCACCACTAGTACGGCTCGCTTTTTATGTAGAACAACGAATGAATAGGAATTTTCAGTTGAAACATGAACCCCCAATCCAGTAAATATCAAATACGATAAATTCCTACCTAGTTGGCAAGAACACTAGAGAACATAGAAAATGAAGCCGGATAAATAAATTGCGTTTTCTTACAAAACTCTTATGAAAGTATTTCTCCATGACAGATATATCAACAAACCAAATATAGTACAGTGACAAAGCTATATCTCACGCGGCAAGACTTTTCCCATTTGGTTGGCACTGAAGATTATTCAGATAAAAAAGTGGGCTTGAAGGGGTATAAACGGAAAGGATCATAAATTTTGGGATTATGCAATTTCTAACCCAGTAATGAGGAATATATAAATGTTTATTAGGATCATCATTAATAAAGCTACAGAAAATAGGAGCCATTCAACACTTCCGTGAATAAACCGTGGTTGATAAATGCGTTTTGTTGGCGACGATGTCAAGGAACTACGACACTTATAGCTCGGAATATCTGGTAGCATTAGATAAAGGATGAAAAAAATGGAGCGCCTTATTTGAAAAAATAAGAATGAAATAAAATATGGTCGCTAAATGGATGGAGCGTTAGTTTAATCTGCTGGCTGCCAGCCAAGACTTCTTGGAGAGCTTTGCAAAAGATGAAGGATAAAAATAGAAAACTCTGTAGTACCTAAGCAGTTTTGCGATTTGTGATCGTCTGTGGGCTCGATGAAGAGCGAGAAATAGGCGAAACACATTAATACCTATATGCATGAATTGAGTTGTGCAAAGGCTGCGTTTATATCTTGAAAAACTTTTTAAGATAGATATGTAACTTAAATAAAAACTAATTTAAATAGAAGACAGTAAATAAGTTACAACTTCACTTAAGTTTTGATATGCGTCAACAATTATTGTTTAGCAAGCCTTAATCAAATTTATAGCTATTAATTCATGGATCTTTATGGATGAGCATAAATTAAAAATGCTGTAAAAAGATAATTTATTAGTGATTAGCCGCTCCGGCTCGCTACGCTCGCCTCCACGTCCAGCCGGGGGTAAGCCCCCCGGACCCCCTATTAAGTTGCTCGCTTCGCTCGCAACATGTGGCGTGTAGGGAATATTGCTCGCTTCGCTCGCAAAGTCTGGCATGTAGGATATGTTGCTCGCTTCGCTCGCAAATTCTGGCATGTAGGATATGTTGCTCGCTTCGCTCGCAAAGTATGGCATTTAGGGGATGTTGCTCGGTTCGCTCGCAAACGGTAGATCTCTAAGGGTAGGTTTAACTTCTGTAGATGATGCTGCTCGCTTCGCTCGCAAACGGTAGATCTCTAAGGGTAGGTTTAACTTCTGTAGGGGATGCTGCTCGCTTCGCTCACTTGAGGAAGTTATACTGCCCCCGGACCCCCCATTAAATTGCTCGCTTCGCTCGCAACATGTGGCGTGTAGGGAATATTGCTCGCTTCGCTCGCAAACGGTAGATCTCTAAGGGTAGGTTTAACTTTTGTAGGGGATGCTGCTCGCTTCGCTCGCTTGAGGAAGTTATACTGCCCACCCAACTTGGCAGACGTTTTTTTCTGTTGGAAATTCTTACAAACAAATTAAATCTTATAAAACTACGTGGAACCACAAAAATTTTATTAGGGGATGTTGCTCGCTTCGCTCGCAAGGTATACCTGTATATGTGTAGGACAAAGTCCGTATTTATTCTGTTGAAATGGCTCTCGCTTCGCTCGCAAGGTTGGTACCTATGTATACCTGTTCGCCTCGCAACATTGTGACATCGAACCCCTTGACGTCTTCGTAGAGCCTTCTCGCGTCCGGGGCACATAGAATTTCTCACATTAAACGCTTCCCTCGCTTCCGCTCGCAATTTGACCTACTTCCCGTCACTTTTTTCGATATCCGATTTCGGATTCAGATTCGGCGGGATCAAAGCTGTATTTCGCCCGCGAAAACCGTTCCGAAAAACGTACCTTTATGGGGTAGGTATATTTTAATTGGAAAAAAAAACGTAGTTTTCGTCGGACTTTTCGAGAAAACGGGTCCTTACTCTCGCATTTTTTTGACGCATTTCCCGATACTTTTTTCGCGATCCGATCGCGTCGTCGTCTTCCTCGTAGGAAAATCTACGAAACCGGTATTTTTCCGGAATTTTCGACGGCCGTTTAGAGGGGTAGGGGAAGCGGGGAAGTGGAAAAAGCGCACATTAATTCTTACTTCGACCCCCCTCCCGCCCTACGGCCCATGGTTCGGGTGGGATTAGAAAATTTTAAATTCGCTCGCTTCCCCTTTCGGAAAATCCCAAGAAGATCCCCCCACTCGTAGACTCCCCCCACTCAGCCGTTTGGCCGTGCATAGCATGGACAGACAGACAGACGGAGTTTCATTCTTATAAAATAGTATAGATTATGCGGACAGGCTATTATGGATTTTACGATGATGAAATTAACAGAGAATCCTGTAAAGTTTAATCCCCAATCATTCTTTGTATTTACTGTAGGTAGATAAGTACCTACCTACTTACCTTGAGAAGATTTCCTTGAAACAAGTTTTTACTAACTACATATAAGCAGTGATTTGATTATCCAGACATAAATGGATTTGTGAACCTTTTAGCGAATTTTTGAAGAAAATTAAGCTATTGCTCTCGCCTCAAAATTTGTAGAATGTGAATTTTTGAAAAAATGTTATGCAGAAATCCGTTTCAGGCTATTCTGAATCATATTCTGAAGTTTAACGCATTTTTTTATGTATGTATGTATATATGTATATATGTATATATGTATGTATGTATGTATGTATGTATGTGTCATTCCAGACGATAACTGTCCGTAGAATGGTGCTAGAAACTTCAAACAAATTTTAAAATGTTAAGGACACAAAACGAAAGTTCAAGTTCGTTGGCCAGCATGATCGGATTACATCTTCGGGTTGAAATTTTCAAAAATGTAGTCAAAAATTTCAAAATAGCCTGTTTTTTGCGATTTGTTGTGCGAAATAATTTTTTCAGCATACTAGCATGTGGTATATTCGGAATCAGCGTAAAATTTCCTATAAGAATATGTATCAAGTTTTCAAAAATTTCAAAGTTGAAAAATCAGTCAAAAATCGAAATAATGCCGTTTGATAGTTGTAAAAATCGGTCAATAGCGACTGAAATGTCGAAGATTTCTTCAAAAATTCGCTCATGGGGTCATGCTGCATGACTTGACTTTTTCCTTTTAAGAATCGTGATTATAACAATGAAGATATGCATTAGAAGAGCATTAGAGATTCATCGCTACCTATTCGTATTTATCGCAGTTTTTAACGTTTGGATTAGTTAATTGTCCAATATTTTTTTCTAAATAGTATTATGTTTTAACAAACAATACCATGAAAGCTATTGAATGAATATGAAGCAATGAATATGAAAGCTTACGTGATTCAAAGTCACGACGAAAAGCCATCGAACATGTATAAAGCGTTTGGCAGTTTATCATACAGTCATCGTATTTATAGCTTTTTGAGATTGAATTAAACAGTTTTCAAAATAAAGACAACACTTTTCAAAATGAATCAAAACATTTTACAAAATGAAATAAACAATTTGCAATATGAATTGAACAATTTACAAAATAAAATAATTTTGAATATAGAATTAAACACTTTCTTATACGAGTTTCAAAATCATGTAAACAATAACTTGAATGAGTTGACCAGCTACAGTGATGGACTATAACAGAGAAACAAGAAAATCATCGACACACATTGAGCAAGACGATAAGAGATTGCCGAGTTCACAGAGAAGGTATTTCCATCTCGTTATTACGTGAAAGACACACTCAGAAGAGATTATCAACAGAGTATGTACGGTCTTCTTTCCCATATTCTCCCCAACTGTCAAATCGTTTGTTAATGTTTACATGATTTTGAAACTCGTATAAGAAAGTGTTTAATTCATTTTGTAAACTGTTTATTTCATTTTGTGAATTGTTTAACTCATATTGTAAATTGTTTATTTCATTTTCTAAAGTGCTTAATTCATTTCTAAAGTGTTTAATTCATTTCGAAACTTGTTTAATTCAGTCTGCAAAAGCTATACCTGTATAATCAACAACAAGTACTAAAAATTAATACTAAAACTATAAAATAAAATGAAATCCTTGGCTGTTGCCCCTCCATAAGAAATCTTAGCTACGCCACTGTGATGTTCAATCTTTTCTGTGTTCTGTGGTATTTTCATGTTGTTTATGGAGGAATACTCACTTGTACGATGATGATAAACTTTTTAGCAACGTTCGTGTCGACCGCTTTAATTTGTTGGACGACGCCCGTCGTGGGGTTGATGATGAAATACTCCTTGTAGGACGGCGGCTCTCCGCTAATGAACTTGTAGTTGATTGGAGTGTTGAGGGAGTCCATGTCCACCGCCTGGATCTTCTCAGGCTGGATGTTCATCACGCCCGAAAGCACGCCGCTGTTCACCTGGAAAACCGCCAACATCCCCTCTGTTAGCATCGCCAATGAGATCTACCTATCCCTTGTAGCTTGCAATGCTAAGATCGTCCCGCGCGGTTGTTATCGAACCCCTCATCCCCCACCTACTCCACCGCGTACTACCTACCTAGCGCAAACTGCGGTTCCCTACGGGCATCGACGGAACAGAACAACCATTACGGGGCAAATATTCAATTTCCCTAATTGATGTTTATTCCAACTCGGCCACAGGGTAAACAAACGAGTCGGAAATGTACATGAAATGCAATTAACAATAAAACGACCGTTTCATCGGTAATATTTATGGAGAGTTTACGGTACATAGATGTTGTTGTAATAGAGTACCAGAGAACATTTCAATACTATATGTTGTTGGAACTGGTCGGGATGCAGCCTAGGGAAAATGAATGAATTTATTTTATTTTGTTTATCGATCAACGTTTCGTCCTCTTACTGAGGACATCTTCAGAGTTTGGTCTGTCGAGGAAAATTATAATCATCCGAATATAACGGACTTGTCAAATAACAATAACAGTGGTTCACCCAGTCAAATAAGTCAAGGACTCATGTTCTTGAGAATATCAAGAAAGGTTAAAAACAAATGTCACCAGAAAAATATAAAGAATGGAAAGGAAGAAAACGAAAAGAAAATATAGAAAATTACAGTTTGATGATCATTTCCATCCATCCATTAGTCAACCACTGAACTTGAGTCCTTGACTTATTTGACTGGGTGAACCACTGTTATTGTTATTTGACAAGTCCGTTATATTCGGATGATTATAATTTTCCTGGACACACCAAACTCTGAAGATGTCCTCAGTAAGAGGACGAAACGTTGATCAATAAACAAAATGAAATAAATTTCGTGTACATAGGTTTTGTGTGGAACAGATTTTATACAGCTATGTGAGAAAATAATAATTAGCGAGAGTACATTATTAACACCTCAAATTTGTGTGATTCCTGGATGATGTCATTCATGTAGTGTGATAATTATTTTAAATTTTCAAGTAATGTGAATATGAAAGTCCATAATCCAGATTTGAAAGTAACACAAATATGAAACTCTTAATGATCCTTAGGGTAATCAAAATATGTGTTATTTCCTTAGTGAAATTTACTATTTATTGTGTACAAGCAACACTACAAATACTCAATGTAGAGGGTAAGCTGTAATGTAGGTACTACATGAAGTTGGCGGTAGACTTACTTACCTCAAATGGTTAATTATTAAACGTGTGCCCGAGGAAACGTTTGTAAGATAACGAATACATCAGACTTTATCCTATATATAATAACTTATTCATATTTATCAAGTTTCGAGAGTAAAACTGTAATCAATGTTTTTACCGTAGCGTGGTATTCTGGATGGAGGCAAGACCCGTCAAGCAGAGTGCACCCCTGATAGATAAAAGATGGATCTTGGTCGTCATCGTCTTTGACATCGATCGTTACGGTCGTCGTAGCTGTCAGTCTGTCTTCTTCTTTTCGTGCTCGATCCTGCAACAAGGGAAACGAAAGTGCAATGTGCGTGTGTGAAAGTGGAAAAAATGCTTAAACGGCATGTAGTAGTAATTGTCAATTTACGAAGTATATCAGATTCTCAAAGCGTAACATGATTAGAAAACTATTTGAATGAGTAATAATGAAAAGAGGAGTAGAGTAATCAAATTCATAGGTAGATATAAATTACATAAATACCGTAATATGCTTTTAAAATATTTCAAAGATATTGTTGACTAAGAATACATTTCGTCATATGCAATTAAACTCATGAATTTTCCCGTTGAAGACGCATCTCTAGAATTTTGGGTAGATAGTGGTTTGGTCTGAAGCTAAGAAGTATACAAGAGTGGTCAAGTTAACATATACTCTATAATCTACTCCTTATACTCTAATTTTGTGCATATAGGCATACAAGTGGAGGTATCACAGTTACAGAGACAAACCCAACAACCCAACCTAAAATGAAGATAAGAAAAACAGAACCTGCATTTATTAGACGGTGATATATTTAAATTTGAATAAAGGAAAAATAGTTGGACACATCAGTATAACAGAAAGGCAACTATCTGACGGAACAACGAACACAATGTCGAGTGGAATACGGCACTTAAGACACCTAAGTAAGATGAAATACAGAACCGCAATAATTAACGCATTTATGATGGTGCTAGTTGATTATTTAACATGTGTTACTAACTTAATGTATCCGTGAAGTGTTTAAACAAGTTTTTACTTTCCCGTAAACTAAACAATGTTATCGAAATACAAGGTTTTAACGATTAGTCGTTAAGGTAAGGGATCTAAGTAGTGTAATAAAAGTGAGTAGAAACTGTAGATGGAAAGCCTAGGGGAGCTGGTTGTTAGTAAATTGGAAGAAATACCTACTTTAGGAAACGCAAGAAGCTTCTCACCGGCTTTCTGAGACTCTCTACCATGAAATAGTGTGTTAATGATTGGTGATAATGATCTCATATGATAAACTGATGACAATGACCTAATCTAATTATGATTTAACCCGTAATGACCCGTCATTTTAAGTTATAATAATGTTTATGAACTTTGGTCGTCATGACATCACGTGTATTGTTATAGCTCGCAATCGAATGAACAAATCTATAGATGATGATCGAACTATCTATTGTTCTGTATAAATGATAAAATCTAGATCTTGGGTTTAGAAATTTCATTCTGACCGGGTTGAGTGAAAGAAACATTTATTCAGTATTATGTACACACTATTGTTAAACTCGGAGATTTAAAAAAATAATGTTAATATTGAAAATTATTGCTATAAAATTATGAAAATATTGAATGAAGATGTAATTAGAGACAAGAGCAAGAGAACTTTAGTGATTCAGTCACAAATTAATGAAATGCATTATTAGAGAAATATTCCGCTGCTTTGGTCTCGAAGGCATGGCAGACCATCGGAAATGAAGAAAGAAGGAAGGAAAAAGCGGGCACCCCCCCCCCCCCCCATGAAACAACTGCAATTAGAAAATTTGCAATTCGAAGATCTCTCTCAGCTGATGTTTGCTTCAAATAGCGTTGTTAATTTGTGAGCTCAGTAAATTTATTACCCACTATGTAATTGGTATTATCTTAATTTATTAATACATCCTATTTTATTAACATGAAATGACATTCTTGCTATTGGAACATCATCGGTTGAACCTTATCTAGATGAATTCTGTCTGGGGCCTGCTAGGAGTTCAATAAGTACCTACCTGCTACGTTCCTTGGAGGAAGGGCTATCACGGTCAAAACCACCTAAGACAAAAGACGATTTCACAGACGCGTTTAGAAGCACAGTGGGGGAAAATCCAATTACGGCTGGAATAAATTATTTGGTGCCTAAATCTAATTGGACATTTCATGCTATTTTCTAATATAAAAAAGCTTTTAAACAAATTTTCTACTTCTCTCCGATAAATACAATTTAAAACAAAGTTTGTTCCATAGAAAACGACTGGAAAATCCTGCGTAGGTGGATCACCAGAAATTCCTGAATTGATTGATTAGTAAGAGAGTAATCGCATTTCGAAGTTTTTAGACTTGTATAATACCAGTTATTCGCAAAATAAGGTAGAACTTGGTAATTTCCAGACCTAATTTGAAACAAACTGAAAATGTTTTGTTCTCGCTGGAATTCGGAAAATTGCGACCAACCACTCCGAAGGAATCTTCTAATTCCTGATTAGACACTTCAAGCACACGAACTCTAACTCAATTTTAGCCAATTTTCGTGAAAAATGGAGCTATTTCAATGCTTCAAAAATTTTAAATCAACATTTTCGAATATTCTCATCATTGAAATATTTCTTATTAAAATATAGCAGCCCCAATAATAACCTGGGGCTGCTTGGATCAATGGCTCATGACAAAAGGTTATCTGTTTGGTGCAGCGCATGCACAGAATTCTGAATTCGCTTCTTTCATGAAGCTCGACACAGTCCAGAAAGAACTAATACCGTTGGGGTTTATTTAATTAATTACTGATGACAAATGAGTAACTCAACTTCGAATCTAAATAAATTAGACTAAGTAGTGTGTGAGCAGAATGTAAGCTAATGGATAAGGAACGTATGTGGTACGGAGACCGCTCAGCAATCGTGCGATTTGAATACACGGTTTTACTGGTCATCTTGAGCGACCTTCTACGATAATATTCAAATAGAGTTCGCCTGAGGCATGTTAATCCAACTGTCACACCCAGACTAATGCACCAATTAAACAGGCTCAGCTGGACAGGGGGATCACAATTTTATCGGCTGAAGTCACGTTAATGCAAATCAAAAAGAGCATACGTGTCGGATCGTGGATAGTTCGCAAATTAATTCTTGCTTTAGCTAATTCGTTATTTACCTACTCAAAGAAATGAAAGGTATGGTGTCTTTTCATAGAAAGTGTTGGACTAGATGACTGCTCGTGAACAAGAAAATGTACCTACAGAACTTACAACAATAACATGTATAGTACCGAAAGGTGGGAGAGGGAGGGGGATATATGTGGCTCAGGGAGACAATTTCAAAAGATAAATTCGAAAAATGCAAATGCAAGAATGCAATCATAGTTATTCGTTATAAAGCCACTTACGTCGATTTTACTTAATGAGAGATTCAAAAACAAGTATTATTTTGTTTTATTTCCGATAACTTTCTTGTACATTGTACACTACAGTTTTGCTTATATGATAAATAACAAAAACTTAACACGGAACGTGTATAGAGGGTACAAGCTCTATAGCTTGGCGTCAATAATAGTGATATTAATAAATAGTAGCAACAGTAATTGATATAATAAGTAATTAATAATGGTATATAGAAGAAAGCTAAGTTAGCTAATGCAAGAGAGCTAAGGTTATTGCAACAAAATAAAAGTACAACCAATGTTCAGTATTTGCTATATTTGTCGAGCTTATCACTGTGAACTCTTCTCTTGAGTCTATTTTCAGGTCGTGGTTGAGGGAGTGGTCGAGGTATTGCAGAGATGAGCTCGTTGTTGTGATCGACCATCCTGGTTATGAGGCGTTCGTAATTTGGGGTGAGCAGTTTTTTCGACAAAGGTTATGTCCAGGTCATTGTGTATATTTGCATTGCGCACGTACCATGGAGCAGCAGAGGTGTACCGAAGAACTGTATTTTGGAACACCTGGATTCTGTGGATTTGTGTTCTTGATGCTCCACCCCACGTCTCTCCTCCATACTGCATACAAGTATTATGTACACTTTCAATGAATGGGTGAGTTTGTTGTTAAATCTTGACAGCGTTAATTTCAGTGTTCAGAATGAGACCACCTGGGTGGCTGTTTACATAAACGTTGTATTAAAATGAATGCAATGTACTATTGTAAAGGTAGCATGCAGGTAAATAAAACACCTAACTTCCTAATAAATGCCGGATGTTCACTCATAGACAAAACTTTCATAAATGGGTTATTCAGAAAATATAACGAGGCCCCATTAAATTCACATGTCAAACTCGAGCTGGGAACCCACGACAGAGATACGCCACGCATTGTCGGTTGCTCCATTTGCATAATTCGCTTTGCTAGACAATTCATTACAATGGTAAAGTCGTCATTTCCGCGTTCAATGATGTGGGATATTGATGTGTTATTAATGATCAATGATGGATTCTTAAGTAGAATGCGTAGTGTGATTTGTAATAGTCGATGTATGAATGTGATATAAATAGAGATACCTTGTGGGAGAACGTGACATGAAAAATGCGATATACTCTTGCTCAACAGTTCCTTCATCTGTTTCAGGCACTCAAGACGGCGGAACAGGAAAAAGTTCATTCTCAATACTGTTACAATTAATAGTTATATTGTCTGAAGAAGAAGAAAAGCATCGTTCGATGCAAAAAACATGAAATCGTTAACTATAATATTTTAGAAAATTTTATCGAAGTAATTTTGCTAGATGCTAAAGAAAAATTCTCTAGGTACTTATAAATATAAATATTGGTAGCTGTCAGGCAAGCAGTAGTTTAACATTTTGTTAACTAGTGCGTTCTGAGAAAATCTCCAATCTTACACGGAATCAGTTGGGTGGTATAGAACTGTTGGATTTGAAATAAGATCTGGTGAGCTTAAGAGATTGCCTTATTATTTTGAGCATAACAGTTCTACCATATTAGAACGGTGGTCCAATATTTCCTAGCAAAAGAGATTTACGGAAATCCTTCTTTTAGCTTCAAAACAAAAAGGAAAGAGTAACTCTAGTTAGTACTCATACTCCAGAATGCATCAAATGTGTGATAAAATGATGATCGGTTGGAATAATGTAGGATAGGGCGAGTATTTTTGTAAGTTGCTATAATATATCTTATTATATTATAAGAATGAAACTGTGAGTGAGTGAGTCTGTCTGTCTGTGTCGCTTTCACGGGACAAAGGGATCCGAACGGTTTTTTATTTTTTTATTTATTTTTATCGTGACCGGAAATCTCCCAGTCAGACTACAGGCTATGTTTTATTAGTTTCCACCCACTCTTTTGTCCTTAAAATTCCGTTTTTTACCTGAATTTTGACGATAGTCGGGCGCTTTTTCCCGTTCTTTTCGACTTCCCCGCTTCCCCTACCCTCCTAAACGGCCGTCAAAAATTCCGGAAAAATACCGGTTTATTAGGTTTTTGTACGGGAAAGACGACGACGAGATCGGATCGCAAAAAAATTATCGGGAAATGCGTCACAAAAATAAAAGAGTACGGACCCGTATTCACGAAAATTCCGACGAAAAACTTTTTTTTTTTTCTCATTAAAATACACCCCATAAAGAGTCGTATTTTGGGACGGTGTTTGCGAGTGAAATACAGTTTTGATTCCGCGAAATCTGAATCCGAAATCGGATATCGAAAAAAGTGACGGGAAGTTGGACAAAATGCGAGGGGAAGGGAGGCGAAGCGATTGAAATGAAAAGTTAATTGAGCTCACCGTAGCAGGAATCTGCGAGCAGGCCCTTTTTATCTGAAGGGGAACCTCTTGAAGGACGGAACCTTTCCGTTTGAAAGATATTTCAACAGAATGATAGACGGGGAATTTCCTACACATATACAGCCATACCGAGCGAGCGAAGCGAGCAACTTTCCCTACATACATCGGATTTCAACTAGGGTTTTGCTACACATATACAGCCATACCGAGCGAGCGAAGCGAGCAACATCCCCTACATATTTCAATTGTAATACACCTGAATGGGGGGGTAAAAGACCATCGCATGTATACAGCCACACCTTGCGAGCGAAGCGAGCAACTTAATGGGGGTACGCAGATGCGAGCGAAGCGAGCCAGAGCGGCTAGTATATCAATAAATGTAATGAGAGCATCCACAATAATTAAGATTTAGATTTAACTTACAATGTACAAGTAAGAGCATAGAAGTACAAAATTTAACTTACTATGGGCAATAATTCCACAAGTACCTACACGGTATTGGTACCTCTATAATAATTGCATTTATCGCCATTCGCGGCCATGAGTAAGGGAAAATGAAGGATCTTAAACGGTATCCTACAGCCTATTGAATGAGACAACAATGAAGCCTGATAACTTAGACGGAAGGCAGCTGATACGACACCGAAAGCTATTAATCAAACTTCTTCTGAGCCCCGCCCTTCTAGTTGTTCGTAAACTTTAGCAAGGCTTAGGACAAACTAAGTTACCTCGAGAATCATCCGGGAACTGATCCTCTTGAAGGAGGGGATAAATGTAAGGATAGCGTATAAAGTTCCTTTGTTCTCCTTAAAACCTATCTGGCCGACAATTTAGCGGTCGTATCTCTACCAAGATTGTTGTTGGTACTCCTGGCTGGCGTCTTGAAGTGTAGAAGCAAGTAGATATCGTGTGCAAGAAAATAAGACCGGCATTTCACGAGTCACGGTGTTAGAGAGAGCATGAGTGCCTGCTACGAGGCCTTGAATGATGGCGCATCTCTCAAGCTTTCAGGTCACGTTTACCCAACGGATGGTAAGTACAATGAATAATGAGTCAACAAAAACTAGTCGGCTAGTGGTGCACTAAACGGTTAGTGGCGCTAAAATTTTTACCTGGCTAATGCAGATAATTGAGAAAGAGCGAATGTATGAGATAATTTTGGACCACCAACAGGTGTCATTTACATAACCTACTTTACATTTCCGACTTGGTAGCCTTTAATATGTAATTTACTGTTGTAAATAAAATACAAAACTAAACTGATGTAATACTTACAGAACGAAAACGAAGAACTTATTTTGACGAGTCAATAATCTTGGGCAAATATTTCTGTCACAATATCTCCTTTTTTATTTTACACTCAATTACTTTCCTTTGTTGATGAAAGTTTTCGTAATTGTCTACAAGTATAATAGTGGATACTGGTGATCATCTAGACTCTGCCTCGTTTTCCCACTTGGGGTTACCTTTCTTGCTGAGAGAGCAGGTTGATTGCAAGCATTTTATTTCTAAGACTTCTCAGACATCCGGAATAGGTTTCGTTGAACTAAAAATCTGAAAAATACGTGTTTGATATGGAAGTCGATACTTTTTAACGTTTTGAATATAATGAAACGACGATATCGGACAACAAATCTCTAAAATACATGTTTATTGTAGTTTTCGATTTTTTTTTTTTTTTCTATTTGTGATAGGTACTGAATTGAATGGAGTAACCATGTTAGAAGCTCAATCTATCATCCTTCCTAAATGAAACGGTCGGTTTGTTAGATTTCTTTTTTGGCAATAACACATGGCGCTACGTTTCAAGTCAAATAAATTTACCTAAATTTTGATGTAAGTATTTAAAAAAAATTTTAGTTCTTACAACATCAGAAGATGTAAGAAGTAGATTCTACAATGTTTGGAAGTAGCAAGTAGTGTTGACTGCCTAAAAAGCATACTAAATGATCCAATATTGATCGAGCAATTTCCTACAGGTTAATCAACTACTATTACTGTACCTACCAGTGAATTGTTTTCATTTCAAAAGAAGTTTTTTGTTGTTGGATTCTTCCTACAACCTGTTTAACATGTTTAATGTTTTAGGGCTGGGGTCGTCCTGTGAATTCCGACACGACACGCAAATCTGCA